>VUQI01001590.1:0-14375 GCA_015106735.1 Paratilapia polleni | reverse complement strand
CAGTGTAAAGACATTGGGACAGGCAAGCAGGTTTTCGAGTGTCACCAACCTAACACCAGCTAATAAGCTAACATGAACCAACTTAACCAAAGACCCACTTCAGTTTTCCTAACGGAACATCATAACAAGGTGAGTCAACGCACCCCCCCCCCCTTTTTTTTTGAGAAAAAAAAAACGCTGTCATATTTCTAGCAGCTGACTCCATGTTACCACTCCCTCCTTGCCCCCTGACATTCAATAAATCTTGTGCCCCTTTTATACTCCTCTTGGTCAAATCAACCCCCTAGCTGGCCGACATTTTGTTCCAGCAGCTAGGCTAGCTACTCCCAGCTAATCTTACCTGGACGCACTTAATAACCCGTCGGCTCGATGACAGCTCTAACGCAAGGCATTCTGTGACTTATTCTACTCGCTTATACAAGTTCCACATATAATACGGCAACGAACCTCGTTATTCGTGGTTTCAGTGAGGAGATACATTAGCGTGGCAACTTGCTAGCCACTTAGCATAGCGCGCAGATGCAGTTTGTAGCAGTGAGGTAGCTAAGTTACCTCGGCTTGCACCGTTATCTTGTACCCGCAGGGGGACACATCCAGTCAGCTCCTGCGGCTACAATGAAAAATACGCTCCCTAACAACGCACTCGTGGATAAATCAAGAAAACCAATTCACCTTCGCAAAAGCAGTAGTCCTCCAGGCGTGCTTGTAGAAATCTCACAGAAAAGGAAAAGGGTCTTTCTGGTGTGGCTCCAGAGCAGCAGCAGCCGCCGCACTGCAATGGCAGGCAGTGGATGAAGCCTTCCTCCCCCCCCCCTGCGCTCACACTTCGGCTGCCTGCTCCGCCGCGGCGACAGTGACAGGTTCGCCTGGAAGAAACCATTCCGGTTTATCCGCGGGGGGGAGGGAGGAGAGCAAGGATGCAGAGCAGAGAGGCTTCCCACAGCAGCAGCAGCAGTTCTATCCAGCAGCATCAAGCGCCATTCCAGCGTGACAAGAAGATGGAGAAAATACACCGAAGAAGCGTCATCCGTTCCCGCTGAACATATCAATGCCCACTCTAAAGGTGGCTGTTCATTTTGTCATCGATTTGTAAGGAAAATACTTGTGCCTTTAAATACCAATCTAATTAGATATTCCACAAGTGTAGCATGAACTATTGTTAATTTTTGTCAAATAGCCTGTTAAAAGATAATTACGATGTCATTTAAAAAAAATTTATTAACCTATACTTTAGACAAACGGCATCTGTTTCAAATTAATGGATTGATGTTAGGAAGCCTTTAAATTTCACATTAACTAAACTACAAAATAGACTATGTCTAATAGGGCATTTATATAGTCCTGTTTTTTTTTTTTTTATTTTAGTCTAAAAAAACACAAGGCAGCAGCTATGAGATTGCTCAAATGAATTAGAAAAGGCAGCCAAAGTTTGATTTTATTTAGGTTCAATCGTTCTCAGTTGCCAGTAAAAACCTTCTAAGTGTATAGTCAACCTTAAATAACTCTGAGAAAGGCACTCCAACAAAACTCACAGGCCACAAACACCACACCAACCCCAAAATAGTTAATATTTGTGTTTGAACTGTTTATGGCCGCCACACTTCCTTTTATCCAGGTAATATATGATTTGCCTCTTCCTCCAGCTTTACAGTAGATTTTTACAGCTAAACTGCAGTAGACCTAACAGACATTTCTGCCCCCTTTGCTACATGTTCTACAAAGAGTATACAGAGGTAGTGTATGTGAGGATGACAGAGCTATTGGTAGCAGTGTTTGCACTCATGTACTTGAAAAGGTAATTTTGTATCTTGTAATTTTTGCTTTTTTTCACAATGTTAAGAGTATTTCTCCAACACAGTTCATCCAAGTGCTGCAGTATTCGCTAGTGTTTAAACTAAGACTCCCCAAGATATTTTTAAAGCACTTTCACAAAGCATAGAACAGCATTTGTAAGCATTTAACACCAAGATATAGCAAATATTTTTTTTGTTACACACACAGAACCTCAAGATCCATATCATCTTACTGAGGAAGTTAAAAAAAATATGAGACATACACATTTTCATGTTAAGCAGGACTTAATATTGATTTGACAGATTGAATTTCAAAAACGCTGTGGTTTGGCTGACTAAGTGTCCTTCAGAGTCATAAGCACTGGGCAAGGACAAGACAGTTTATCACTCATGCCTTTCTCCATGTGGGTGATTAGGAGCCTTTGTTGTGGATGATATTTCTAAATGATATTATGTTGTTTTCAATGCAAAACATGTCACCAAGAAATTTATTTGGATATTACTTTTTAACAACAGCTAACATAAACTTTTTATAGGGAAAGCTGAGGTAGGTTACTTAAGTTGTAATGGCATGCTGCAGAAAGCCATTTAAAATGCAGAGGATAGAATTAAAATCCAGCCTACAGTCACGATGCTCAATACTCCTTCCCATGGGGCATACAGATTTAATCAATATACAGTTGAATGTAAATTGTGCACTGCACCAAACCCCATCCTTAAGACTCTATCCATGCACTTTAGTTTGTTAGCTTTTCCAGAAGTAACTAACTCCCTGCAGCACCTTCTGTTGTGCATTTTATCACTTTGAGATTGTGTGACCGTTCTTGTCACCTCTACCTCTGGCACTAATGAACACAGAAGATAGGGCTTGAATATAATGCTGGAGGAGCACAGAGGTCCTGCAATGTAGCTGACGTAAGGAGATTGCTGCAGATTTCATTGGAGGATCAGAAGGAGAAGGGGGTGGGGGCATCTTGAATGGAAGAATGTGAGTTGGCCAAGGTCATAAGAATTAGATAAACAAAGGCAAGCACAGATATCCTGTGGGAAAACAAAATGTGATGAACAGCAGTAGTAAACGGTGTAGTAATAAAAGGAAACTCAAAGAACTGTTAAAGCATTAATGACCTGCAACTTTTCAGTGTTGTTAATTGTGAAAACAGCCAAACCTTTTGCAGCATGTCAGGAAGGCACATGTCAGTGAGCGTGAATGATATCTGGAGAATGTCAGTCGTCATTGTAGATTCTCATCGCACAATTACAATTACAATATTCAAAGTGAATAACATTTGTAAGCAGAAAAAAAAAATCAAGATATCAAGCCACACTCAAAATGCATGTCTTGTTTTACCATCTGCATCTGTGGTTGAAGCAGCTTTGATGTGAGCTTATGCTTCTTAATGTATTTCTGTTGAAGCCCTTGAACTACCCTCTGTTATTGCTACAACAGTGTTTGCATCACTGACTTCATGGCACAGAGGGAGTTTCACATGCCGTGCAACAGAATAATGCTCTCCCCCATCATCACATCTCCAAACACAGACAGGATCCAAACCAGAGTATGATTGCAGGAACAAATCACACGAGTGGAAAAGCAAATTAGAAATTCACAGCAGGTTGGCTTTTAGAGTGCACTGCCCCTGACGGTGCGTGAGTCACCTCTCGGCTGTACAGGTCAGGAAAACAGCCTACTAAGCAAAGGTTGGCGTGGCTATCAGTGTGCTTTAATGACTGCAGCTATCAAATGACATGACAGACGTTAAACATTGCACCGCAGCAGAGGAAAATAAAGGCATTTGCCCAATAGCAATATGGGAGAATATATGATATTCTGTGACACCACGTTGTCAAAGCTGCAAGATGATACGCAAAACTTTGTGCTTCTTATCTTGTTATCCAGTGGTTGGTTTTCCAAATTGGAGTACATCAGTGTAATCCCATAAAGGAGTGAGCTGGCTACTGTACAGAGGCTTGTATTTCTGTGATTTCTGTGCTGTCCTCTGTCAGCATCACTGACCTCTAGCATGAGAAAGCATCACACTGACGTGACAGCCAACCCATTACTTCAGGACAGAAAGGCTTCAAAATGCCATGCGATTACAAAGTGCAGCACACTCAGACACCCTGCTTCATGATCTAGCAAGTAGGAGACATCTTGTAAAGTCAGCAGGTAAACTATCAAATAGTGTTTTATAGATGAATGAAGTGTGAACTATGTAAAGCATGCACAGCAGTAAAATCCAGCTGAAATGTGGAGGAGACATAACGTGGCTGCATCCTGCTGGTGTCTGTTATTAGCAGCTCATTTTACAATTTGTGATTGCATCAACCGCTTCACATAATAAGATATGTTTCATCTGGAATATAACATTTAGTTTCTGCATCCAAATGCAGATATCAGTTATGATGATAATTACGCAGCTGTTTGCTGTTTAACCCTTTGAGTACTCAGCTTTTATGTAAGGGCCAACTAATAACTCATTTTTTGTTTGTGGTTTTCTTCCTTCAAATCCAATTAATAATTTATTTATTTTTATTATCATATGAATTGCCAAATGGCTGCTTTGAAATGTGCTTTTGTTGCAAAGAACCAGCTAAATCATTGGCATATATCTCTGGAGAAATTGTCCCTTGCACCATGTACATTATTGCACTGTATCAAAAATGTTAGTCCAGAAAATACTTTATTACATCTTTTTAAATTCCCACTTTAAAAAGTAGGTATTTCGTAAAAAAAAAGCACAATGATTTTGAGCTACAGCCAGTAAAAAATAAGGAATAAGATGAACACCATCTGACACTGTGAACATACAGGATGTGATTGACAAAGCACAAATTGGGATTTACTGATTCATGCGTTTTAAAGCTAAAATCATGTTCAGGGAGGAAACACATATTTTTCAAGATTCCCCAAATGAACCTATAATCTCTGTCTCATTTTCCCACCAACAGCTGAGAGCTCAGACATATCAGGTGACATGAAACAGCCTCACATCCCCAGGCCTTTGGATCATGTGATAACAGTCTACCAGCATCCAAATCCTCTGGATCAAACAACATCATGTACACTAGCAAAGAAGCAATCACCTAAGTATGTTTATCCCTGGAGGGAGCACGAATGCTAATAAAGATGAACACTTCCAATCAGTTAATGTGGATGAATGCTACAACAGAGAGGTTTTTCAGTAGTGAGGTGGGGAGCTAAATTATTTTCCCTTTGAACAAATGCAAGGTTAACCATGAAGCTGAATACCTTGAGGGGAATTAAAGCTTTAAAAGAACCCAGTCTGATTTTGCAGACTGCTGAATGGCAACAACACATTCATTTCCAGTGTTCATTAAGAAATATTGTGAGCATCTTCTCACATAAGCTCAGAAAGACCTCGTGATCTAAGACCTAACCACTTTACACACAGTGTGACCCATGATGTGAACTATCACTTAGACTTAAATTTATGAGGTGGCTGTTTCTTATTTTCCATCAGCAAGACCTTTATATTACTTTGGATTCATAAGAGGTTGTCTTTTCTTGGCTCATTCCAAAGGGAGAAGCCTTGCTCAGGTTGATGATAGTAAAGCAATTAGAGGCCTAGGTGGTCTGTGCTCAGATGCTCCCTTTGGACCAGACCGAAGGGGTATTGTGGAGGGCAGTTGATAGGGGTAGGAGAGACAGGAAGAAAAAGGGAGAAAAATCACCCAGGGGTAATTTACCGCACTGCGGAAATAAACCAGACAACGCTATAAATCTCTGCTTCTCATTTCTACTAGAAATTAATTTTTATCAAAACTACAGGTTAAGTCATTGACAAATCCCATGAGAAAAAAAAAATCAAGGCGTAGTTGCATTTTAGAGTGCACAGTTCAAAGTTTCCCCTTATGCAATACACTAAACAAGCATGGGGTTAAACTGTATGTTTTCCTTCTCGGCTTCACCAGTCACGTAAGCATTAAACCAACAACTCTACCCATTCTTGTGGTCTGCACTGTTCATTGTTTGTAATAGTAATTTGTATCTTAACATTAGTATCTAGCCCATATGAAAGCTAAACTCAACATCCAGCCCCCTTTTTCTGTGTTGCATCAGCTATGCAAAAATGCCTGTTTTACTGTGTTCCTCTGCATTTAGGTAGTAAAACTCTGCCCTCTGCAGGACTTCAGCTGAACACTATCTATCTGTCCTGAACCTGACTGTGTCAAGCTTTGAAATCTATATGCAGAATTATTCATGATGGCGTGAATACAAGCACGAGGAGAGTGGATCTGCGTGATTTCAGCCCCTGCTGGCAGATGATGCACGCACAATCTAAAGGAGGGAGACACAAGAAGGAGCTGGGGTTGTTCGGGTCTGCCGTGATGGGATGCTCCTGAGTCTAAACAGCATATGGTGCCTCCCTGGGCATCAACACACATCCTACATGTCCAGCAACATGGCAGGCTGCAAGAGACACACACACATCACTGACGCAGCAGACACGCACACGTCTAAGTACACAAAAATGCATGCACGCTTCCTTCTTTAATTCATTCTCAAACAGTGTAGACATTATGGCTTCATGTACAAAAATAAGTCCTTGTGTAATAAAGCAAAAGCTCATATTTAATATGATGTGACATGTTTGAATGTAGGGTTGCACAGATATTTTGGGATTGGTTGATGTTTTCCCTGCTGATTGATATCAGTTTCTTTCTTTACTAAAGAGAGAAATAATGTGCATATGTATGAGCACATAATTTCAGAAATAGTGCATCCTTACTTGAATCTTTATGATTTGACACTAATAATGGGATCACAGATCATGTTGCTTGATGTAAACACCTAATGAGATAAGGAAAAATCTAACTAAATTATAGCATTATCACCACAGAAAATGGTCATTTAGTCAATCAACACAAAAGTAAACAGCAACTATTTGTGATCATCAGTTACTGATGTCCATTTCATATAAAAAAGTAAAACATTTGCTGGAACCGGTTTCTTAAATAAGAGTGTTTTGTGTTTCTCTCAGGTTTGAAACTGAGTGTCTTTGTACCATTTTAAGCCATTAGTTAGTCAAAAATGGGAATTTTCTGTTATCATTATCATTATTAAATTACTTATCATAAAAAGTCATTCCAATCCTAGTCCTAATTCCTATTCAGTGAGCAACACTGTTCATCAAAAATGAGTCATTGGTGGATATTATCAGAATTTCGCTTTGAGGCGTTACCTGGTAAATGCAACGCATATTTTGCTGTCTGTAAAATGTATTTGCCTCCAGAAAAACAGTATCATCTCATGATAATCAATCAACAATGTAATCTACAACTGTGAGCGTCAAACCTTGTGATTGATTAAGTTGTCTTGGGTCAGCCTTCTCACTGCTTCATTCTTCATGCTTGCCTTGCCCACCATGGCCACCATCTTGATTCATACAAACATTACATCATCCTGCTGGTTGTCCTTCACCTGACCCTACACTCAGGTGCTCAACATGAACGCCAAGTCCTCCTTGAAAATCAGCCAAAATCCATGATGAGGGGCTTTTATTGTGGTAGTAATAGATCTGGACTGTATTTTTGCAACAGAAAATGTGTATGTGTGTGATGCTGCTACATTTTCAGTAATCCTCAGCTGCACATGGTGCCTGCTGCTGTCTCTCCTCCTATCATAAATCATGTGGAAAAGTCAATAGAGTTGTTGGGATTTATGTGAGTTTGAGTCTTCTCTTTTGAGATGATTTGTTGTAGATAAGGGACTGGAGTCCAACCATAAAAACAGTTCAGAGGCGCAATTTATTTTCTTCAAATTGTGCACTGACAAGCAAGGACTCTGGACAAGAGGAAATTACAACTACTGATAGAAAACGATAGAAGCAATACAAAACTGAAGATTTTCTATAAAACATGTAATAGTTAATTAAGGGTCATAAATGCATAATTTTTGTTAATTAACAAATATTGCAAAGCACTGTGCAGTGTCAGCATATTGCTACAAGGTATGTAACATGATGGTACTAAATACACACACTGCACAGAGCCTACAGTGACCCACCAGATGTCCTAACAGAGGACACATAGACAGGCCTTGCTCTTGAGTCACAGCCCCAAGAAATGTCCTCAACATCTGCCATTCCCTCCACACGGCCTGTGGGATCATACATGCAACCATCACACATGGTCACCTCAAACTCAGTGTCACATATAAGCCCCCTGAATCACCTCCAACCACCCCTCAGTGCTTATCACCAACAGGACAAAAAAAATAAATCATCCATTTGACTGTTCTTACATAATAGACCTGCCTCACGTAGGGAAAATCAGCTGCTCCAATCCCAATGCTTCCCCATAACCCCCCCTTACTCCTCCCCTCTCCTCCTTCCAATAAAGTATCCTATAGTGTTAGTCGTGATAAATCTCCTGCGCCCACCTCCTGTGCGCTGCTCCTCCCTCCTTTTCTGTCTTTTTCCACAGCCCTTGTGGTGTGTCCCACTCAGGTGCAGCCCTCCACTCCCACTCTCATGCACCTCCATTCCTTCATCACATGGGAACAATCTCCCTGTAACAGGCCCTGAATATGCAGATTGGTTAATTCAGCTGCAGTTGCTCTCTCTGTAAATGCATCTGCAGCACTTTCCTTAGACAGAGCAGTGAATAAATGCTTACGCTGGGGCTTTTTAGGTGGTGGTTAGGGGGGAGTGCCTCTGTCCATGGCAGATTGCAGCCAAGAATGGGATTTTAAGAGTGGAATAGGGCAAGCAGAACTAATAAGAGATTAGGCTTTGACCAGTGCAAACCTCAGGCCCAGCTGGTGACTGATCCTGATCAGTTAAGGAGTAATTAATTTAATTGTGCTTTTCATCTTGGCTTAGCTGCATCTCCTCCTGCTGATACAGTTATAGCTTCTCCCTGCAGCTCACCTGGTTATAGCCTTTGCAGCAAACATTCCTTTAACATTTTCCAAAACAGCTGAGAGTGCAGGAAAAACACTGCATTAAAAACAGATCTTTCCCAAAATCAAGGCACACGAAACAGCAACCTCAATTGCACCACAGCTACAAGGCATACTCTGTGTTTGTGTAAAAGGTGTTCTTCCCAATGTCATGATGAAACATAATGCACACAAAGAGCCACACTTTCAGGAACATCACGGCACAGATGCATGTAAACATACACAGAGCAAAGAGAGCAAAACCTGCAGAAAAGCTGATTGTTTCATACCAGACTCTATTTTTAGAACAACAAAGAAAAGTCACAGAGTGGATACAAGAGATTAGTAGTGTACATAATAAAGACAATAAGATTTTGTGTTTTATAAGAAAAAAAGTATACAAGTACAGGAAACACTGCTTTGCAAAAAAAGAGTGTTATTTATGAACATAGAAAAATAACTCCTGCTATACACAAAAGGCACTGGGTGCATTAAAGCCTGTAGTTAACCCCCCTCTTCATCTCTGTTGTGCTTTCTGCAGCCTTAGCACTAAAATCTGATTCAAGCTTTCTGTGAACAAGTGCGCCGCTTGCCAATACAAATGACAGTGGGAGTGGGCCAGGCGCCAAAGTCCTCCCCCGACTATCAAGAGAGAAGAGCAATCAAAAGAAGCAATCAATATAAACAATGTCTTAACTACTATTGATTATTTAGCTCTACACTGATGGGCAATGATAGTTATGGACCTAAATTCATACACTCAGTTGATTAATATCTTTACTTGTGTGTTGAATCAGCCAAACAGGCAAGATTCTTTTTTTTTTTTTTTGGTAGAAAATGACTGCAGATCATCCAGAGGCTCAGTGGCAGTGTTGTGTCTGTTGTGACATTCAAGTAGGATGCAACGGAAACTGTCTCTCTGGAAACTGCAGTCTCATCACTCACTGTAAGGCGGACCGTTACTTCCATCAGCTGCATTTGAGTTTGGGCAAGTCAGCAAATTTTCCTCTATTGCACACACAGCCTGTACAAAAGAAATATACCATGGAAAGGCGAAGATCCCTTAGCTGAGCTCTAAGTCTCTGGTGAGATAGCGGCCACTCGAGCCGTTTCAAGTATCCTCTCTGAGTGACAGGTCATAAAAACAAATGACAGCGCGCGCTATGACTTACAGAGCATGATAGGAAATGAGAATGCGGTGTCTATGCTGCTTTTTTATTCAGATGAAGGCTTAGGTTGGTTATGCATGGCTCAAAATCAAGGCCACCACTAATCTGTCAATTACAGCTTAAAAGCCTCTACCATATCACCGCCAGGTTTGCTGGATGGGAACTGAATGTTGATTTTGTAATTACTTTTCAAATGTAGGTCTTTTGTTCAGTCAATCATGACAATTCTTCTTTTTTTTTTTTACTGCAGACAGTGACTGATTTGTGCTGCTAAATTCACCATGCAGGAGTGTTTTCACTGCTTTTATCCATGTTAATTAAATGGCTTTAGGGATAAAAATATCAGTCTATCACTCAATTGGTCCACCACTCACACTGGAATGTTTCAACTATTAGATGGATTGCCTTTAAGCTGAATCCTACAGTACTGACTTCAGGCTGACAATTTCCCTTTTTATTGAAATAAAGTATCTCGGCAACTAGTTTATGGATTTATACAAAGACAAATTTAATGCAGATATCCCATGATCACCAGAGGATAAATAAGGATGAATCCAATTTTTTTTCTCATAATCCTCTGACTTTTACTCTCATGCCACCATGAGGTTGGGATTTATGGTTCCGGATGAAATATCTCAACAATTATAGATCTGATTGCTGTGAAGTTCATTTCAGTTGATTTTCAGCAACACGGGGAATCCTCTGATCTTTTGTGTAGCACCATCCTCAAGTCAAATTGTTTCCAGTATTTGGTTTATCACAAATACCTGCAAAACTAATAACAAATTCATCAGCCGGAGCTGCGCCAGAGCTGGAATTAAAGATAAACTCTCAACATACACTTAACAGTGTTTAAAAGCATTTTGTGTGATTTTAACTTGGTTTTAAAAAGCTCCAAAGCTCCAAAAGAAACTATACATGTACCCTAGAAGCATTAAAAACTCATGTTCTCAAAAGTCTATAATATTTTTGCCTACCAATTCTTGTATCAATAATTAAACCTGTTAAGAGGTTTTCCTTTAATGAGATGGAACAATTGAGCAGAATTCGTAGTCAGGTCATTGCTGAGCTGTCAACACGATATAACTCCCCTGAGGCTAAGGCCCTCCAGCAGTCTACTGCTGTGTCTGTGAGAGTGTGCATTACAACTGTGTTTGCTTTGATTTATGCACATCAGAGCTACTTTCTGCATTATGTATCAGAAACCACTTTCAAAAGAGTATGTCATGATAACTTAATGTGACTTTAAAGATTTGAAAAGCAAAAATTTGAAAAACGTTGAGCATTTAGGAACAGTTTGATGTATTCAACAATTGAGACACATGCATTTTGAATGTGAATAAGGGTGTAAGATTTTTGTGTGTGTCTGTGAAGTGAAATGAATGGGAATATTGATGCTGAAACCAAATTTCTTTTTTACTGAATCAAACCATTGTAATAAATTTGGGATTACATAAATGGCAAATATTCATCAGCATCTTGACCTTTTTTTTTTTTCAAATTCTATCTGTTTGTGTAGTTTTTAAAAGGCTACAACCTGCAGTTTGGTCAGCTTAGCTTATCTTAGTTTAGCCATAAAGACTGGAAACACAAAGACATCGAGCCTGGCTCTGTCCAGCAAACATTAACATGTTTTATCTTGTTATATAACCAGTAATACACCTCGAGTATGAAATTACCCCACAGAATCACAACATTTTTACACGTCAGTTTTGGTGCAGATTAAATAAAGGTCAGACAGTTGTTTCACCTCTGTTTGCAGTCTAACTAGCTTGCAGTGATATTTTCATATTTATGAGTACACTGTAATAAACCGCTGTAAAAAAGAAAACAGGGATTTTTATACAGTGTTGTACCATTTTTGAATATCTTGATTATGGATGAATGCTGTAAATACCTTTGAGGAGCAAAATATTAACAGCTACTACTGAACAATACGATATGATGCAGTATTTTTTCCTTTGAAGTTAGGTCAAATTTGAGTCTCACGCTACATGCTTCATGGATGAGAAACTGTTCAGCTTTAATTTTCAATAAACTGTCTTTGGAGATAACAGTAGAAGCCCTGGAGTAGCAGAACAATGACAAATAAACAGCTTACAGCATTAAATTTCAAGAGTATTACAATCATATTGCTGATTATAGTTGTTAAACTGTAAAATTACAGTTGCACTCTGACAGATCCAGCTTCCAGTATTTTATTGCAGTTTAACGAGGAAATTTCTTACAGTGTAGTTTCTGCTACTCTAACTTTCCCATGCAACAAACAAAACAGGAAAATGTCAGTCTCGTTCTTTAATTAAGGGGTTGTATTGTCAAATTTATGTAATCCAAATATAAATCGACAGTTTAATAGTTGTGCAACACAAATCACACCGAAAAGACCACTCTTTTTCCACAGCACTATTACTATTATTACTGTCAATCTTTGTATGGGAATATGAGACAATTGCAGAACCTGGGCATTTTTTTCTAATTTAATATTTTTTTTAAGTGGTATTTCTCAGTTATATTTTGTCAAGTGTGATGTGTATCTCACTGGTTGTGTGGCTTGTTAGAATGCCTTACAGCGACTGTAACATGGATGTTTGGCTAGTTTAAATAATACTTTCCCGTAGCTGGCACATTATTGGAAAATGTTACAGAGGTTTACACAACAAATCTCCTGTGTATTTGTTTTTGGTCGCACACCAGTCAAACACCTTCTAAATGAACATATTCTCTGGTGTTTTATGTCAGTTTGCTGGCTTGTTAGGGTTGTGCATTTTGTCACAAAATCACCATGTTGGCATTCAGTGAATTTACTTACATTGGAATCAAGGAGGTCAATGCTGTCCAGGCTCTTGCTCCTGTGAATGCGGCCCTTGATGCGGCGGAGTGATGGCTTGCCCTGACTGTTGCTCACGGAGGAGGCTGCTGTGTTGGAGCCAGCGGTAGGACTGGGGTGTATCCTGAGGCGTGCGCAGAGGGAGCAGGAGGAGAAGGACAGAGAAAAACAACAACACTACATCAGGGCAAATAAGCACGCATCATCCATGTTTGTAATGCAGCAGGACAAAGTCCCACAAGCAAGACTAAAGAAGACAAGGAAGTACACTTTAGTCATGTTTCTGCTTTTTGAAATGCCACAGCCCCCCTACTGGATAAAATGGCATTTAAGGGAATCTATAATTGGATTTAATTTCACAGAAACCCTGTAGGGAAGCACTGCAGCTTCAAACACAGAAGGCCCACTCAGCTCTGTGGGCCACGGCAGCCAAACTATAGCTGAGTAGTGGCGAGATGTGGGGAGGAGGCACACTTGGCTGACCTATCACCAATACTCTCATGAAATGTTGTACCCTTCGCAAATGACTTAAACTTAATACTTAAACAGCGCCGCTGGAACCCTGCTGACCACAATAAAACCCTCTGCCTCTCATTCCCTTTGTGTTTCCCATGTTCGTTTCTTAATTGCTGTGTAAATTTCTATGATCACCACAAAATGGATCGCCCCGTGGGGGTAAATTAGCCACTCACATCTATCTCCTAAATTTTAAGCCTTCCTGTAAGTTATTTTAGCAGCACTGTCTAATAGGGCACATTAGGTGCGCTTACAAGTTCTAAAGCGTTTAGAAAGTAATCATTAATAATGACTTTATTAATGGTTTTTAACCAGTTACTATTGTTTTGTAAGCAGGTTCCACAATAAACACAAATGTGCAAAAAGCTGGCAGATTTTTTCATTTGGTGGGTAAATCTGTAAAGGCTAGCTTAAAGTTATATTTAGAGAATTGTAAATAGAATTGGTCCCAGCACAGAACCCTGAGGAACTCTATAATTAACTTTAGAGTGTGAAGAAGACAAATTGGAGTCTATTCGATAAATATGATTCAAACCACTGTAACGCAATTTCTTTGATACCCAAGGTATATTGGGTATCAAAGGCAGTAAAATATTGTGGTCAACGGTATCGAATGCTGCACTGAGGTCTAACAGGACAAGCACAGAGAGGAGTCCTCTGTCAGAGGCCATAAGAAGGTCATTAGTAACCTTCACTAGAGCTGTTTCTGTGCTGTGATGAATTCTGAAGCCTGACTGAAACTCTTCAAATAAACCATTCCTCTGCAGATGATCAGTCAGCTGTTTTGCAACTACTCTTTCAAGAATTTTAGAAATAAAAGGAAGGTTAGAGATCGGCCTATAGTTAGCTAAGACAGCTGGGTCAAGTGAAGGCTTTTTAAGTAATGGTTTAATTACTGCCGTCTTAAAGGCCTGTGGTATGTAGCCTGTTAATAAAGATAGATTGAGTATATTTAAGATTGAAGCATTAATTAATGGTAGGACTTCTTTGAACAATCTTGTTGAAAGTTGCCATAGATAAAAATACGTCTGTGAGGCGGCTTCTAAATGAGTGCAACGCCATTTCTTCTTCAGCTTACGAGTTATCTGCTTTAAGGCACACACTTCTGAATTATACCACGGGGTCAAGCTCTTTTGATTTGAAGCTCTCTTTTTCAATTCTTT
>VUQI01001583.1:0-10782 GCA_015106735.1 Paratilapia polleni | reverse complement strand
AGGGGAAAAAAAAAAAAAAAAAAAAAAAAGCAGGGAAACAAAATACCCACTCCTACAAACATGTAATGGCGGTGTGACTGATAGAGATAAAAGGCTTTCAAATTCATCCACTTTTTCAAAACTGCACAAAACAATTTACACACACACACAGGATTGCTTTGGTTTTAAAATGCAAAGCATGACACATGCAGGGAGTGCTGAATTGTGCAGCGAGTTCTCCCGGCTGATCTAATTATGGGCCACAGAATGAATGTACCTTCACCCATGAACCCAGTTACCTGCACCTCTGTAGAGGGGAGAGCTGCTAATGAACAAAGCTGCTGCTACCGCTACCGGCCGGCGATGTTTTCCCGCATGCATACAAACCTCCATTTATATTAATTTAAACTTTATAGGGCCACCACGCTGGAGCTTGAGGGAACAGTTTCTTGAAGGCGTTCTTGGCAGCGACGCTCACTGCTGCAACTGGATGGCAGGAAGAGGGAATGCTGGCACTCTGTTAAAGCTCAACGCCCAGAGTGAGGGAAACACAGTTGCAACACTGATATATGGCCATGAAGAAGTGATGAACCATCTGCTCTCTCGGGAGGGTGTTTGTGTGTCAGGGGATGAATTTAAGATGCATAAAAAAAAAACTATAAAAGTTTTCAAGTCTGGCAGTAAAAACACAGACCTAGCTTTACAACAGACAAAGTCTTTTTTTTTTTATTCCAGCATGAAATTGATCTCAACAATACTAACATCCATCATCAGTTAAATAAAAAAGATAAAAAAACAAACGTAGAAAATGCAATCATTACTTTTTTTTAACCACTCTAGCCATTCTGGCCTTTAGATCTAAAGGCTTTGATTTGACCACGTAGCCGCGAGTCTACATCGTTATAGGGGGAATATAAAGCATGAATTTGTCCTTTTATGTTTGGTGCTCACAGTAGAAAGGGAGGGAGCCTTACTTTGATGAAGATGTTCTGGAAGAGAAGCCCCAAAATCAATATAAAGCACACTCTGTGGGGAAAATGAAGAGAGAATGATCTTATTTCCCACCAGCAGCAATCAAGTGGCACAATGTTTCAAAAGGTCAGCCAAGCAGCTTTTTGGGCTGAGTGGTTAATGTCATTAAAAAACAGTGTTGCTTCACTACAAGTCAGCACGTTTTTTTGTGAGTGATGTACTATCTGGTACGTGTGTGCTGCAGTGGAAATTCCCACTGATTGAAAACAGAGCATCCTCCACAGTTTCCTGCTTATCAAACAACCTGCGGGGATGTTTTATTATGCTGTCCCAGTGCGTCGCAGAAATCCTCAATTTAAAGTTTTCTTAGTATTAATGAACAGCAAGTCAACTTCATAACCCCTGGCCCGCAATCTGTCAGGACTCTGATGAAAGATAACAACAGCAATTTATTAGAACTCCGCCTGAACTAAAGGCCAGGTGTTTGCATTCAAGAAATCAGATATGCCTTAGATAAAGTAACAGTGTAAAGGGGCACGCCACACATTTTACATACTGCTTGGCACACACTGTACTTCTCAGCCTCTGTATAAGGACTTTGCTTCTGGAGGAGCTTTGATAAGGCTGAATAAATAAACTCCTGTGATGTCATCGGCATTACTCTGGGTTCTGATTGGTTAATATGTTAGGAGACAGCTTTTTTTCCCCCAGGAAACATGCATTACAAAGTGCAGGTACAGAGTTTGAAATTCATGGTCAGAGGGACTCTAGGATTCATTGTTTTTGGGGCTTGACCCATAGGTGCAATCAAAAAGTTTGCAACTTCATCTATAAGAAGCAATAACCATATCCTGCTATTTTTAAATTGCTCCCTGGAACTCCCCTTTTCATCACTTGCACTTGTGCATCTATAGTTTCACCAAATGTGTGCAATAGAGTAAACAACCTCTCTGTCAAAGTGACCAGGCTTTCATGTAGAGGATCATGGTGATGAGAGCTCATCTGGAGCTACGACCCAGACACCAGATAGAAGTTTTATGTGGAAGGGCCCAGTTTTAAAGCCTGAAGTCGCCACAACATGCTCACCGTTTTCTCAACATTCATGGGGTTGTGCACTGTGACTTTGTCACCCGGGAGTCAGACTGTCAACACAAGGTTTTGCTGGAGAGAGAATATTCAACACAAATCACCTAATCTTCAGCGTGTCTTTGTGTGCATGCGGCGCACAGCGCATTTTGGCCACAACATAATTTTTGATTTCCTCCTTTTCCCTGAAATTAAAATTCTAGTAAAAAGGTTGTCATTTTGTACAAATGGAGGAAGTACAGCAACCATCGCAGACGCACAGGTGGTCAGAAGGAGAATTACAGGGGGTGATTAAAAACAGCAGCTGTGCTGAAAGACTTGCAGTGTCACCAAATTTAAATCAGGTACGGTTTTGTATTCTTATGGGTGGAGTTGCAGAACTTCACGGTTGTGCCTCCTATCTGAGAGTAAAACTCAGGATATCTTGGTCTGTGCTGCTTCATTTCAGACCATTCCTTTTCGAAATCTGTCTCCTGTTAAGTATTCAAGCTTTATGGGGGTGGCAGTACAAATTCTCTGGAATTCACCTTTAATGAGTTGAACACAATACTTCCAAATTTAAAGTAAAAATAAGTAAAATAGTTGCATAACACCTCTGAATGGTGATAAAGTTGATAATAAATACAACTGACATCAAAGTATTAATCAAATTAAAGATAAAATAATGTAAGCAAATGCATGAAAAATTGACTCTTTAATGCATTTGGATGAGGTGCCGAAGGGACAGTAAGGCCTGCGCTTTGTGTTTTTTCTGAGCCTGTGCGGTTCTGCTTCACATATCAGCTCCATACAGTCAGCTCTGTCGCTGTGTCAGACACCACAACAGCAGATGCAGCTTCAGCTAGATCGAGCTCTGCGTCTTAATAAAAGCTGTTCTCTCGCTGTGACCGTCCACTTCCTCGCTGTCTGATTCAGACTCGTAGGCAATCATGTCCTCATCTGCCCACACAGTGGGGATTCCTTTGTAGCATATCCTTGCCTTCCTCTCCCGTCCCTGCCGGAAGCCAAAACCAAAGCCCACCCGCACCCCCTGCGTCTCTGAATACCCAGAGAGCAATTTGGTCCTCCAGCCAGAAGCGCTACCTGAGCGTAACTGCAACAAGAAGAAGACCCCGACGAAGGCAGCCAGGATGAAGGCACAGCTGAGAAGGGCCACGATGGCAGGCAGCTGAGTGGATGGAGCTACACTAAGCCCCGGGGGTTCCTCAGCTTCTACACTGTTGTGGTCTGCTGCTGCTGGGCCCTCCCCCTTTGGCTGGGCTCCACCACCCTGGAGTCCTCCAGTTGAAGGGGATTTTCGCTGGACTTGGTTCTGGTGCAGACAGGAGGTAAAGACCAGGTGGCTGTGAGGCGGGCAGGATAGGCAGTCTGCAGGCCCGGTGCCAGAGCAAGTGAGACAGGCGAGATTGCAGGGCAGGCAGGCCTGGACGGAGGACAAGTCCACCCAGTTCTCCAGAGAAAGGTTGAGGAGCTGCTGTCCCGACGTGAAGCCCGGCGGACACAACTTCACACAGCCCTGCAGGAAGAGAGAGAAGCCAGGGCTGCACTCTGGATGCAGAGGGGGAGATTAATGAGTTAAGAGGGTTTAGTCTCATGCGCACAATGAAAATATGACCCACAAATTACTAAACAGGTTTACATTTATTTAGAATGAACTACTACTACTATGTAATTCAATGCAACTACATTTCTTTCTTTTTCTTTATTGATAAATAAGATAAAGATCGGGTCTATAAAAAATCAGAAATAGTGCTAATCTAAGACAGCTAATTTGTAAAAGAAAGGCCACAACCAGTCGTTGTAAAAGTTATTTTGATCAAACATTGTGTCCTTTTTCTTTTGCCCTTTCCCGGGTCCTCCAGCCAGAACCTTGGAGTTAATTTCTAGGAAATTAGTAGATAACTGAGGACGTGTAAAATTAATGACTAGCAGTAATGATTGTAATGTTGATTTTATCTAAATTTCTGAGAAGTCTAAAATGATTAAGAGGAAAGTGTCTGACTGGAAGCAGAGAACAGTTTCTGACTTCATCTGCCTTTCACTGAGGAAGTCATCCTCTTTGCTGACAACATGAACCTGAGGCACTGGCGCAGTTTAAATATCCCCTGCTGCTCGCAATACGTTCCACACTTTGATATGACATATGGCAACGAGCATATTCATTGTGTGCTCATAAACAGATGCGCAAGAGGCTTGTAAATTGCCAATTTGTATTCACAACATTCTCTTTTCACAAGTTGAAATACCCAACACAGTCTGACCTAAAGACTGTTTGGTAACAATGACTGTATGCCGCGCCAATACAAATGAACTCATTCAACCTAAGTGGCTCATGTGTGTCAGCGAAAGGCCGATCGATCTCACCGATACAGATCTGCTGGGCATCGAATGTCTTGCAGCTGTTGTTGGATGGCCGAGGGAAGTCGGGGGATGAGGGGTTGACGATGCTGGGTCCAGTACCCCACAGGATGAGGGTGAATTGACTCAACACACCTGAGGAGGACAGAGGCAGAGGGAGTGGGCGTATAAGTGGTGGAAGAGAATATCAATTTAGCACTTCTCAAAGAGGGAACAGAGTGAACTGGCTGAGAAGAGGATATGGGGGTGGAAGGACAGGAAACGAGTGATGTGAGTGGCCCAAACACAACACTGGAGGAGGATCAACAGCAGCACAGAAAGAGAGGTGTTTCTCTCTCATTTCCCTCTGCTGCTCAGAGAAAACAAATCCACAGGAAAACACTAACTCTTTCTGACAGTGTGCTGCCATTTGCTTTTTCAACTAAAGTGCAGCCCAGTTGTTGGAAAGAAAAACATTCTCAAGATACTGAAGGTTTGATAATCAAATGGTTGCCAAATATTTTCTTACAGAAGAATCATTCTCTGCCCAGAGACTCTTAACTTTTAATCTGGAATAGTTTCTGAGAGCCTCTCCTCTGCTACCAAATATGAAATATTACATATTACATTCTGACTGTTTCATTAGAGAAGGAGAGGGGCAGGAAAAAGAAGAACTGAAGAGAGGCTACTAAGAGAAGCATGAAAATATGTCAGACTGTGAGGGGGCAGTTAATGCTGGCATGAAAGAAGGTTTGACGTGATATGGCCACTGTGAGCAATTAATGAAGATGAGTTAGGTTACCATAGTCACGTCCATTAGGCGATACGTTTTCTATCTCCAGGGTCCACTCTCCTTGAGGGTCCTCGTCCCATGAGTGGGTGGTCATAAAGGCCCAGTCATTGAACCCCTCTGAGGAGAAGTCATTGGGCCTGAATAAACACAGAGACGACATGTTTGTGGGTTGTTTTTTTTTCCTGCATTTGAAAGCATAAAGAGTTTTTGCCTCAGAGAGTGTGCCTGTGGGAGCATGTGTGTACTGCTAAAACTGAGGGACACACACATCACATCTGTGTGTGGCACAGAAAAAGAGAGATTTATATTAGGAGCTGGCTGCTGTTGTCCTGTTTTTTGCTTTTGTTTTTTTACTGTGTACCTGGGGAACAGCAGGGTGGAGCGTGTGCCCAGTGGGCTGATGAGATGAATGGCCAATTTTCCTCTCTGGTTGTAGGAGAGAGTGAGGCGAGCCTGAATGTGTTCCAGAGAGCTGACATGCTCTGGTCGTCCCCAGCAGGCATCCACGCTCTTGCTGAACACCAGCTTGTTCCCGATGTCTCTGCAGGTTTGACAAGTGGCGGGGAGAGTGGTTAATGTTGTGTGGAGGCAGGAACGGACACAGACAACAGCACCGTGCTTTAAACTTAAGCGACCTCCGTGGCTCGGAGGAGAATGTAGTGACATCCATCAGGCTCAGAGATATGATAGAACAGGAAATGTTTGTAATGATGCAAAGACTCACTGAAATTTACAGGCAAACATATACACCCACTCTAAGTCATCCTTCTAACCTTGGTTCTGAAAGCATCGCGTTAACACACTGGCGCTGTGGTCCCACTGTCGTCCAGTTCTGTGCCAAAGCCACCAGAGCACCTGCATCCAGGAGCCCATAACCATACGAATGACTCACTGTGGAGGAAAAAGATGTAGGGATGGGGAGCGAATGGCAGATTGGTGGGTGGTTGTTATGAGATAACAGCACAGAGAGACAGAAATGACAATCAAACAATCCTCTCTACAGCAATACTTTATTTAGGCCTAAATCCTGAAAACATAAATGTGAATAAAAACAGCTGGCCTTTAACAGTCCAACTGTTATCGCCAGTCAATAATAATATAAACATGTTTATCCAGTCTAATGCCACTGCTTTCTTTTATTATTCAAAGGACAGAAAGGGTCTTTGGGGCTATATCAGAAAAGTTTCTTTATGTCTCAGTTGGCTGTTTGTGGCTGACTGACAGCAGCTGGCAGGCTGAGCCCTGGCAGGGGAAGGGAAGACAAAGTTAACAAACTAATCCTGTAGCCTACAGGCCGCAGACAAACAGTGTGTTGCTGGGACCACACTGCCATCTAAATGAACATTTGCAGGTATGTTTAACAGCTATAGTATCTAGCCTGCAAACAAATGCAAGCAGAAAACTTTTTGGGTAAATGTTTGGCAGCTGTTTCAACAAGATAAGCTGTTAAACACAGCATGTTCATGTCTGTCAGTTTCATAGGAAGTAGATTTTAGCAGAAAAGCTAATGTAGGTTGTTCTTCAAAGTCTGCTTCTGGCTGTTTGCCAGTGCGACTGCCTATGACAGAACGTCAACATTATTGCTTTATTCAAATATGGTTTGTTTGGCTGAATGGAAACAAGCTTTTCTTTTTAAAAAAGGAACTAGGAACTAGGTGGTGGCATCATGGAACCTAAAAAAAAAAATAAAAAACTCCCCGTTTATTCTTTAAGCAGGACACAAGACCTGAACTAGAAGTTCTGAAGACATCCATCTAGGTTAGGTAATGCTTAGAGCTGAACTGTGACAAGCAAGCCAACACATTCCTTGGAGCAGAGGACAGTTATCTGTTCGTTTGAGGTTTTTGCATAAAGTGTAATTTATGCATTTTCTAAAAAATTAGGGATGCAGTATGTTTGAAGATGTCTCATTTGTTAATTCCATGTTTTTCGTCCTTGTCCTTGTGTGCCTGGTAGCTCACTTTTCGTCAATATATCCTATGATATTCAATTCCCCCATGAGGGCATTGAATATAATACCTGTTGGTATTGGTATTGAATACCATAGCTATTCAAACATCTTCATTTTCAGCATTTTGTTCTCTTTAACCTAATAATTCATATTTTGCTTGGTCGCACCACCTGACAACATTTTACATGTTTACTTGTACAAGTGCCGAACAACAATGTAGGAGAAGCTAATATTGCTGCATGTATTTACCAGACCCGACTACCACAATGTTACTATGAAAAATAATGCTTGGAGGAACATTTAGTTCACCACGAGTTTACCAGGTAAGCAGCAGTCAGGTAGTTTGTAACATTAATTCTACAGATAATCCGTATCATAGCAACCAAAGTCTCAGCTGAGAAAACGTTGCTCCTCCAAAGCGCTCTCAAGCAAGGCATTTTCAAAAGAGTGCTTTAGTGAACTTTCCATCTGTGCTCAGGATTGAGTCACAGATATAATTCCACATGTTACCATCTGTTCTTGATTTGGAATAATGATCGTATTCAGTCTCTACCTCTGCGTCCCACTCCGTTGGTCTTCCAGTCACCGGCGCTGAGGTGCCCGGGTTGGGATGTTCTCACCACCAGGTGCTGCATATCCCTCCAGGTTAAGTTCATACTGCACAGACAGAGGAAAGAAAGCAATATAATCGCATTTGCATTCTCTCGTGTAATAGGTGAGAATAATACCTTCTCCATTATGCACATTATGAGAAATGTCAGGTTTGGCTGACCTCAACTGTACAACAATACAGGCAGGGAAATGTGAGGAGCTATGGGACAGGGAAAAGGTCAGAAGACTGTAGAAACACCTGAAATGTGATCCATCTGAGCATATACAGTGAGAACAACCGTACCATTTTGAAATACTACACTGAGAGGTGGAGGAAACCCTAAGGGATATGCCAGTCAACTAAAACAAAGCTATGTACTCACATAAAGGTTTTAACATGGGCGTAAAATACCAGCATTAAAGGTACATCATAACCTACTGTGTTGAAAGGTCAGGGAACACAGTAAAACAAAACCGTGGAGGACAGTCTAGAGTTATCTGTAATGATAGTTCTAATAAGTTCTGTGAGCTGAGGACAGGGTCACCTCCAACACAGCTGAAGTTCAGTGAAAAAGTTTTTTTTCCTCCATATAGATTTATTAAGGTGCCGAGCAGTAAGTATCCAACAGAGAATCCTTTAAGTCACCACTAAGGAAAAACCGCTCCGTGGGTTAAGATAATCAAACCGTGAATCACAGTGCTTTACCGAGAGCAACACCACAGTAGACAGAAATAGAAACGTGGAATTGCACTGTGGTGCATCACCTCCGCCAACCTCCACATCAGCATTCACATCTCGCATCCTCTCATGTGTTATTAATGGACAAGATCCTCCGATCCACTCAATGTCACCTCAGCCAAGAGTGAAGGGGAAAATAATAAAATAATAAAACACCAGAAAGCCAAAACACTCTGCCTATTAAATGATTCCATCTCTGTGAATTCCAGTGCGGTCCCAGACTGATAAACTAGCTACCCTGTTATTACTGCTGCCTGTCAGGAGGGGCGTGGGGAGGGGAGGGGGGCTGCTCACTGACAAATACTAACTCTTGTGCGGTGTTCAATCAGAGACGCTGAGCATATCAGAACTGAAACTTGGCTGTGAGGTACTACTGGATTGATTTGACAGCTGTCAGCAAATCACTAATGTGGAAATGAGGAGAATTATGCACAGTAGAGGACTGCTTACTGATAAGACTGACTTAACACATGCAAGATATGACTCAAGATAATGGGGAACACATTAGAGCTGCTGACAGAAACTTGGATTCTGACACCTGGAGTCCTGAGTGAGCGATAATGAGAAATTCTCCACTTTAAAATCTTCACCATGGGCCCTACAGGTATTCAGATGTCTGTGTGGGCTGCAGCTGCTGATTTGTCTTGCTAATTAACTGATTATCAAAAGCTTAATTTGGTGTGGAAAGAATTTCTTGGCTGGGATTTAGGCCAACGCAGCCTTCCCAGGGACGTCTGCGCATTTACAGAAGTGGGTCCACGCACATACTCCTACACACAGCACACAGTGGATCATAATGAACTAAGTTAACAGTAGCATAAAATTAAAAAAAAAAAAAAAAGCTTTATAGTTATGGTTTCCTAACATACAAACAGATGTAGGGGCACTCACTTGGCCTCCAGAACTAGAGCGATGATCCCAGCAGCGAGCGGTGCTGACGCGGACGTCCCCGTGTGAGAGTCTGTGCATTTTTGCCTCAGGTCGGTGGTCACCTTACAGACAAGCAGAGGGAGAGAAGTGCAAATAAGTACAGAAGGAGAGACAGAGTTGATTTGACATACTGATTTTCCCACTTCAGCATGAGTGAAGTTCACGGCAAGAGAAACTGAGTGCTAGACAGGGGAGGGCCGTGGACAAAAGGAGCTCTGCCCGCAGCTATGTGTGATGGGAAGGAGGAGAAGGAGAGAATTAGTAGGTGGGTTCAGCCTCAGGTCTGTGGATGCCTGCCAAGGGGTCAGAGCCAGGATAATGAAGGTCAGCCAAATCAGCCTGGCCAGGTCAGGTTGTGGTGAGACGGAGTATGTTAGCACTCCAGGTACACCCCCTCCTCTTGGTCTCTGCAAGTGCCAGAAAGCTAATGAGGGCTGTCTGGGTCAAGATGAGGACACGTCAGAAATGACAAAGAAGCCAAAGGCAAGGTGGTCTGTGAAGGTTAGAGACATATTCTTGGTTTGCAACTTTTGGCCTGACAGATTGTGGCGCTAATGACCACTATCTGTGGAAAGATGTGTCAGAGGGGTAAACAAAGGGAGGGCAGGTGTCTGCACAGGCCAGCTGTTAGATTTAGGAATTGGACAAAACAACACTGAAACACTAATATTTCACAAGTGAAGTGCTGAAACAGTTCATTGATAAGCCAGCAATTTTCTGTAAGGCGTTTTGTCAATAACAGCTCAGACTATCTGCTGGTTCTACCTTCTTTTCGGGCATTTGCTACATTTCTTGGTTTTATGACACTGAACATTATTGGGTTTTTTAGTGGCTAGACAAATCTTTTTTTATATGGTAGATTTAAAAAAAAAAAACATAATTCAATTCAATTTTATTTGTACAGTGCCAAATCACAACAACAGTCGCCTCAAGGCGCTTTATATTTTAGGGTAAAGACCCTACAATATTAGACAGAAAAGACAGGAAACCCCAACAATCAGACGACCCCCTATGAGCAAGCACTTGGCAACAGTGGGAAGGAAAAACTCCCTTTTAACAGGAAGAAACCTCCGGCAGAACCAGGCTCAGGGAGGGGCAGCCATCTGCCGCGACCGGTTGGGGATGAGGGGAAACAGAAGAGAGCAGAGCGAGACAGGACAAAAAGGCACATCTATAGGAGAGAGACACAGTTAATAATAGCTAATGACTAAATGCAAATGGTGTATAAAACACATGGAGAGTGAAAGGAAGTGAGGAAGAGGAAGTGCTCAGTGCATCATGGGAAGTCCCCAGCAGCCTAGGCCTATTGCAGCTTAACTAAGGGATGGTTCAGGGTTACCTGATCCAGCCCTTAGTTATGCTGCAATAGGCCTAGGCTGCTGGGGACTTCCCATGATGCACAAC
>VUQI01001582.1:16300-38645 GCA_015106735.1 Paratilapia polleni | reverse complement strand
AATGAAGAGAAGCTAATATGGGAGAAATATGGTCTCTCTTTCTAGTCCCTGTCAGTACTCTCGCTGCAGCATTCTGGATTAACTGAAGGCTTTTCAGGGAGCTTTTAGAGCAACCTGATAATAGTGAATTACAATAGTCCAGCCTAGAAGTAATAAATGCATGAACTAGTTTTTCAGCATCACTCTGAGACAGGATGCCTCTAATTTTAGAGATATTACGCAAATGCAAGAAAGCAGTCCTACATATTTGTTTAATATGCGCGTTGAAAGACATATCCTGGTCAAAAATGACTCCAAGATTCCTCACAGTGTCACTGGAGGCAAAAGTAATGCCATCCAGAGTAAGTATCTGGTTAGATGTCATATTTCTAAGATTTTTAGGGCCAAGTACAATAACCTCAGTTTTCTCTGAATTTAGAAGTAGGAAATTAAATCTGTGTCCTTTAGTACAATGATGAATTACTGAAGGTAAAAAAAGAAACAAAATAAGGGGCTGGGCAAGGAGGGGGGATTCTGAGAAAAAACTCAAAAAGAATTTTCAAGATTAAAGTCGTAAAATTACGAGAAAACAGTACCACATTTATGATTTTTTCTTTTAAACTGTCAAATTTACAAGAAAAAAATTCAAATTTTTTTGAGGAAAAACTTGCAGAATGAACGGCAAATTTACAAGTAAAACTTATTCAAATTTACAAAGTAATTTACGAGAAAAAACTGTCAGATTTATACAATAGTGGTTTTTGTTCGTCAAGGTGTGATTGCTTCCCTTTTCAAGGTTTGAAAGAAATTCATGTATTTAAACTGCTGGATCAATAACTTGTAGGAAATGGTGTTAGAACACAAAGCACATCTTTCCAGTCATATCATTAAGGCAGACAACAAACTACAAACTCATTTTCATTCATCCTCCAAGTCATCCTCTGAATTTAATTTAATTTCTAATGTTCTGATTTTTTTTTCTTTGATTTTTTTTTTTTTAAAACCTTCAGTGGTCCTAATACGATGTCATATTGTCACAGGCCATATCCTGTACTTTCAGAGATTTAAAAATGCCTTTGAGTAATGTTAATCATGTCCAAATGGGGCTTTTGGTTCAGGTTTAAAGTGACCCTCTAACTGTAGTTGAACAACTTGCCTCCTGAGACATGACAGAACTGCACTATATGTTTTTTTGCCATATGATAAATGCTAAAACACAATTTAACAACAGCACAAGTAGATCTGCAGACTGACTTTTTACTTATGCATTACCCACCATAGATTACTGGTTAATATTTAAGGGCTAAATGTTATTTCTTCTTTCAAAACTACATAGCATCACTTTAATGGCTCTGTGTCCTGTTTTCAGTGAGCAATGCCTTGAGCAGCATGAATAACATCTCACTTCAGCTTCAAAACATCACCACGTGAAACAGAAAGAATCTGCCTGGATAAACCATACCATACCTTTCTTTGTAAGGAAAACCTTTTAATTACACCCAGTGTTACATATTACATATCTTTATGCAACCTAAAACCTCTTAAAGATTTCCTACTGAATAAAAGAAAGCCACTTTTAAACATTTTTTGCTGACTTTTTCATCCAATTTACTGTGCAAAGGACAGAGGATCTAGTATGCTGTATAGATCTGTGATACATTTAAAATGCCCCGAGTTGACTTTGAATTGAATTGGCTCATTAATGTGTGCGTGTTAGGCAATGTTTGTTTCCAGCTGAGCGCCAGAGTCATTGTTTCTATGGTATAATAGAAATGAAAATAAAAGCTTAGTGCTCATGTACAGTATATTGAAAACCAAAGCTTTCAAAATAAAATAAAAAGACATTGCGAAATAAATGATCATGTAAAAAGCTGCATTATGAAATAAAAAGTGAAATTAAGAATTCAAACCACTGACAGTGAGGAATTAAGGATTAAAGTGAAAAGTGGAAATATAAAATAGATGGTTGAATTATTAAATAAAAATGATTAACATGACATGTATTAAAAAAATTGACGAAAAATTTAAAAATTATATGAAATAAAAAAAATAAAAGTACAAACTAAAACCAAGAATTAAACATTAAGTTAAAGCAAAAATATTTAAAAAAATTGATAAAATGTTAAAATTAAAGTGACATAAAACAGGTGATAATTTAGGAAAGTGCATACTATGAAAAAAGAACAGATGAAAGCTGTTCTATAAGTTACGATGCTCTGAATTAAAGATAAACATGGTTTTTCTTTGAGGTTCTCCAGCTGTGAACGTCCTACCAGAGGAACTTTGGCTGCTAATTCTCAACTCTTACATTTCCTTTAGATTGTTCTTCAATTATTTTTCGATGTGTGTTTTAATTTCTCTATTTTTCAGTTGATGTTTATACAAAATGCTTTTTTATCTAGTTTTTGAAATAGTATTTATTGTATTTATGTGTTAAAAAAAATCATCTGCTTTTTTTGTTTGGTGTTTTACATTTTCTTGTTCAAAGACTCTAAAGTACAAACTCTGTTACATAAGTGTTTTAATAAATTCTTTATCAAGTAAACTCATCTTTGTATTTTTATTACTAAAAGCTTGTACAGTATAATGACTTTTCATAGTATTGCTAACATATATATATATATATATATATATATATATATTTCAGTTGCACCAAACTCCTCCCAGTTTGATGCTCCAAAGTGTTCAATATTAAACAAGTATTAAGTACAAAAATAATCAATACCAATCAGTGGATACAATAAGTAAAAGACACAATCAACTGTGAAATAAAAGAGGCAATTATTTAAACTTAATTATAATGAAATGTCATTTTCATAATGACAGCAAGACTTAGGGGTTCATTTTTATTTAATCTTTTTTATTTTAAAAGTCTGCTTTTAGCAATTAGTCATAATTCTAGCAGCATTTATGTAACTTTTTATGTCATTTTTTTCTATTGTTCCTCGAACATCACATTTATTATTATCTTCGAGTGTCTCGATTTTTACTTTCATAATTCAGCTTTTCACGTGACTGATTATAATTTGTAAATTTATGTAATAATTTATTTAATTTATTTAAAAATACAAAAAAACATTTAAATGTTAGTGACGTAAAGGCTCATGTGACTTAGAGTTTGTGACGTCGCATGGCAAGATGGCGGCTTCCATTGGAGCAACGCTGTTGCAGTAATCGTGTTTACTTGCCGATTTGTGGAGAATATTCCAGTTAAAAGAGCCTTTATTCAGCCGTACGTCTTTCGGAGTGTTGTGGCCGTTGTGGCGGAGATGAAGACCTTCTGTGGGAGAGCCAACCCGACCACGGGAGCTTTAGACTGGGTAGAGGAGAGCGAGGAGTACGACTACCACCAGCAGATCGCCAGGTATCTCCAGTGGAACAAGAGGGACATGAATAAGTGACTGCATCTGCAGATGCACTGTTTTAAATTCTGTCGTGTCCTGTGAAAAGAAGACGTTTAGATTAGAAACACTGAAGAGCTGGAGAGATTTTCACTGCGTGTAGCTATGGAAGTCCATTAAAGCCAGCAAAAGAAAAAAGGACATGCGACGTTAGTCATGACAAATGGAAAACTATGAGCCTAAAAATCTAATGCATATGGACAGCTTTGACTCGCTGGAATAAAAGTATGAGATGCAAAATCACAAAGGATATGATGGGGGGAAAAGTTTGGATGCACTATGTTACAGTTATGACTCAGAAGTTAGACCTACTGAGTTTATTTTTCTGAGATAAAAAAATCAGCATTAGAAATTTAAGTCAAAATTATGAGGAAAAAAGTCATGACCCAAAGAGTGATAATTGTGAAATAAAAAGTCCAAATTAAATGTTTGACTTAGAAAATCTAAATTTAAACATAACAAGAGTATTTATTTATTTATTTATTTACTTTTCTTCTTTATTTTTTCTTCTGTCATCCCATCTCAAATCATCAAATTTTGGGACTTTACAGGATGGCTTGAATTGTTTTTATTTTCATATTTTAACTTGCCAATACTCAGACATTTGTTGATGTATCTGTCCCAAATTACAGATTCTGATTTATTTTTATGGTGAGAAAGACCAGTGAACATTTCAGGCTTTTATCTTTAATAGTTTTTGAGCTATTCATGTTCAAACATTGCCTCAGATTTCAAAGTGCGAAAAAAAACATGCTGGAAGTGGGTCCACGGACTGTTTTTCAAAAAAAAAAATATATATATCTAGAAAGATATTTGACATATGAAGCTAAAATTTCACAGCAGTCATTATATATATCCAAACTTTGGACCATAAAATGTTGATGCAAATTGGAGATGGTCAAACAGAAAGTCCACGATGATTTGAGATGGAACGACCCAAAAGAGCTTCCATTTTAGTTGAGCGCTCATTTTATATGGCATGTGTTGTTTGATTGATATGGCTATTGTTTGTCCATAGCTTCTTTTTTTTAAGTATTTGTGGTTTAAACTGCATCTCAAACATATATTTATCTTTTCTTATCTGACATGTATTTTTTTATTTAAAATGATCATATATGTGTTTATCTTTCAGGTCCTGTTATGCGGATATGCTGCATGATCGCGACAGGGTAAGAGTTGGAGTCCTCCTAAGAAGCCAGTCTCGCCACTCAGCATCCGTCTTAACACATCCGCTAAATTTTGAAGCATCGTCTAAAATTTAATATCAGTGTTCACCAGTTAAATCTGGAACAAAAAGTCATACCGCAGTTTTTACTGTATCCACCCACAGATTTCAGCTCAGGATTCAGGAGTGCCGCATCTCTGTCTTACAGTGTGTCTGTTAGAGAACACGACACACACGTGTGTAACAGTGGTTTAAGTAGCGATGCAGTTACTGTGAATTAAAAGTGTTTTTATTATTCATAATAATATACCCAAATAGATGAATAATAAACATAATGAGTGTACAGAAATTTCTGAGTCTGATTGTATAATTTAAGATTGATGCCTGGGCTATAAAAGAGAAAGCATCATGTTGTATTCAGTAAGACTTAGATACTGAGATCATTAGAAAAGTGTAGCCAGAGGATTCGCCCCATGCTGGTCATTAGAAAGACCCAGAGGCTAAAGTAGAGACATGTCAGAGCCACAGGCTTCTTTTTCTTTAATGTTTGTTTAGTTTCTCTTCCTAAACCAGCAGAATTGGTGTTTTCAGAAGGCCTCATTGGAGAGTGTTTTCTGGGTCATTTCACTGAGTATTCTGATTGGTTGGTTTGTAGAATTCTGCCCCAGCAGAAGTATTTTGGTACTACATTTCTGACACTGTGGTCGTCACTGATCCAGACCTCACGGTGAGATCTAGAGCCACCGTTTTGGATGAGAGCCACACATTTCACTACATTTCTGTTGTGAAGACTCCTTGGGAGTGGAAAAAAAAAATTTAAGATTTGACCTCATTGTTTTATCTGACCAAAAACTGGAAATATTCAGAGACAAAGAAGGGCGACAAGACCTCACAATTTGTTAAAGCTATCAGTCAGGACAGCTGACTCGTGTCCTCCACTGCAGAATAAGAAGTACTACGAAGGCATCCGGGCAGCCGTAGCGAGAGTAAAGGCTCGTGGCGAGAGGGTCGTCGTCCTGGACATCGGCACTGGAACCGGCCTCCTGTCGATGATGGCCGTCACTGCTGGGGCTGACTTCTGCTACGCTGTGGAGGTACACATTACCAGTTTGATCTAATTCCTGTCTCGGTTTAGCTGTGTGCTGTGTGTAAAGCACTTTGCGATGTTTTTTCTGCAGGTTTTTAAGCCCATGGCCGAGGCGGCGCAGTGCATCGTGGAGAAGAACGGCTTCTCGGACAAAATCAAGATTATTAACAAACACTCCACAGATGTCACTGTGGGACCAGGTCAGATACAATGCTGGCATCTGGTTGTGTGTTATTGAATCCATGCTGCGCTGACCTCAGGACTTACTCTACATTTATGAATTCTTCTGTCCATATACTAACGTACTAACTTAACTCTTTGCTCCCTAACTCTTTAATGATTCACCTCCAGTTCAAACATTAAAAAAGCAGAGGACATTTTTTTTTTTCTTCTGCAATGGGTTATTTTTACACCTGAAAATGTAATATCATTTATGAATCAGGAGTGCAAACATCCCATAATATGATGCGGTAAAAGTCATTATTCCAGATGCACAGATACATTCAGCTTTTGGGATCTTTATCATGGAGCAGTCAGAAAGAAAAAGGTGATTTTTTTTTTTTTTTTGTTTGTTTGTTTTTCTACATACTTAAAGACACGTTCACCAAAAAAAAGATGTAGAAAAGGTACAAATTGGCATAAAAATGCACCTGAATAAAGGAAAGGAAGTGATTAATACTTAAAACCCCCGGACTTCCCCCTTAACAAAACCCACGCCCATGTGTGCGATAACCCTAACCCTGTTTTTACAGATGGAGATATGCAAGTAAAGGCCAACATCCTGATCACAGAGCTGTTTGATACCGAGTTGATAGGTGAAGGAGCCCTGCCCAGCTATGAGCATGCTCACAAAAACCTGGTCCAGGTGTGTGCTTTCATACTTCTCACACATCCTTCTGTGGTTGCAGGAGGTTCATCTGCAGTGTTCTCACTGCTTAAAAATATCTACAGAAAAGTTGATTGCTGATGAACTGATTTTGGCTCAAACATGTTTTTAAAGGTAACTAGGCAAGTCATTAGGAAGACAATCCTCTCTACAGCAGCATCCATCCACTAATTCTTTTCAGTTTTGTTCTAAACCACAGAGTCTGGGGAATAAAAATGTGTAACTTTCTCAGTATTTAAAGTTTGCTTCAATCACCTGGAAATCCTCAATCAAACACAGTAGTCCAGTGACTGTAATTAGTTTTCTTTTGGTACTCTCCACCCTATAGGAGGGATGTGAGGCCGTCCCTCACCGGGCCACCGTCTACGCCCAGCTGGTGGAGTCGGAGCTTCTGTGGAGCTGGGCTCAGCTGCAGCCGGTAGAGGTGGAGGGGGCCCGGCTGGTCCCTCCGCCCGCAGTGGGGTGGTGTGCCGGAGCTCACGCGGTGTGTGACATCCAGCTGAGCCAGGTGTCTCCTGCCAGCTTCACCCCGCTGAGTCCCGTCTGCACCATGTTCACGTAAGAAAGAAGAAATGTGCTCATATTCGTTGTTTTCTGACAGCTGCAGTTATTCACACACCCCTGTCTTTCCATTTCAGTGTGGATTTCAGTAAACCTGTAAGCAGTGCCTTCCAGACCCACTCCTCCCAGTTTGTGGCTCAGTCGAGCGGTCAGGCTCAGGTGGTCTTGTCCTGGTGGGACCTTGACATGGATCCAAGTGGGTCCGTAGTGTGCACCATGGCTCCCAGCTGGACATACCCACAGCCAAAGATGGCTCCAGTGAGTTAACTGATCTTATGTGATTAAGCAGCCAGTACCATGTGTTAACTTCCTAACATTTTCACCATGAAAGCATCCAGCTAATGTGCTGCGTGTCGTGTCACAGAAAAATGTCACTTGGCTTTTGGTCTGAAATCACCATTAAAGCTGCAGTGTGGTAAAATGCGTGACCGAACAGAATATATTTAAAGTCAAACCAAAAAAAATAAGACAAAAGTACTTAAAGGCAAAAAGCTGCATATTGTGGATGAGCGTTTTCTCCTCCAGTACGTGTGGTTTTTGTTTTTTGTTTTTTGTAAGTATGATGCACTGCGTTCGGCATGCGGCCTCATCAACAAACCATCAGTCACTGTTGTGTGTTTCAGTGGCGGGACCACTGGATGCAGAGTGTGTACTTCCTGCCTGTGGAAAGCCAGGTGACAGAAGGAGAGCAGCTCAGCCTAATGGTCTGCCATGACGACTACAGTCTGTGGTACAGCCTGCAGCTTCACAGGTACATTTTGCTCAGGAATGTCTATACATTTCCCCTTGTTGTGTTTGTCTAAACAGAAAATCTGTGCTTTTTGCTTCACTAAACACGAAAGCTAAAACACTTAAGCAGCTATTTATTTTATTTTTGATTGTTTTGCTGTTTATTACATTTATGTAAGCCCTTAACACATTTCCTCCATAAACTATTTACTTTAATGTTTCCACATTACCCACATATAAGTCCTCCTGGTTGGGAATCACTGCTTAACTGCTCTGAATGTCGACGTTTTCAGCCAGCAGGGCTCACAGACTGAGGCTCCTCCCTCTCTGCCTCGTTGCACCTGCCAGGCTCACCTGGTTTGGACTCGGCCTCGTTTCGGCGAACTCAACGACAGACAGCGCACAGAGAGCTATGTCACCGCCCTGCGCAGCGTAAGTGAAGGCAAACCAGCATCGAGGCTGTGTGTGTGTTCGTGAATACGACTGTCGTTTAAACAGCTGTGTGAACTTCAGGTGCTGAGAGAGGACAGTGTGTGTCTCAGCGTCAGCGACGGAAGTCTGCTTCCTGTGTTCGCTCACATGCTTGGAGCCAAGAAGGTACTCTGTTTTGACCTTGCGGTTACCATGGCTTCATGAGGTAAACCTCGCACCTGTTCTGACTTCTCTGTCTGTCCTTTCTTTCTCAGGTGTTCGGTTTGGAAAACTCCACAATGTCTAGACAAGTTATTGATGAGGTAAAGTAGAAGAATTTAATGGTGTACCTCATCTTTTAGATCCTCCTTAAAATAGTTGTACTTTTAGGTCCAGTACTGTTCAAACATTTTAGGCAATGTATGATTTTTACTCTTGTTTAACTCGGGGCTCACACAGCAAACACACTGAGACAGTGAGAGAAAAAAAATGTTGATGTTCGTTTTATTTTCAGTTTGCTGAAGAGATCAAAGAGCTAGTCATACATAAATTAATGGTTTCACATAGCCGAAACTGTGTTTTTAATGGTTACTGGTCCAGTAGTTCAGTCCAGTACGTATATATACATATATCAACATGAAAACTGTGTAGTTAACAGCATGTTTCTCTGCAGGTTTTGGAAGCCAACTCAATGAAAGGAAGCGTGGAGCTGCTGGAGATCAGGCCGGAGCAACTTACCAGTAATGATCTGGGAGGAGAACAGGTACCTTTAGAACGAGGCTCTAGTGGTGTCATGAGTCAAACAAGCAAGCCCTCCTTTCTGAAGTGACCAGGGGGGATGTACTCTGAAGCGTGATTAATGGGTTAGCGAGCTTAAAGTCAAGAGTTTTCTGTGTCACAAAAGTGGCTTTTTACCTGGCTAAATCACCATGGTAACTTATGCTGAACACATAACTTGCTCCAGAGCAGGTTTATTTTCAGGTCACAGACTGTAACAGTCAGGCTGAGAGTGGAGCCAAACTGGAAACACCTGTTAATCAGTTATCACACAGGGCACAGGGGATTGGCTGCAGGTTGCAGTAACCAGAACCAAAATGTCTTTTGACTCTGCTAACAGCTGAAGTCAAAAATCCCAGCCACATGTGTTCTGTGCGTTCCTCTAATCTAACAAAACAGAAACCAGTGGAGTGACGGTTTGGGCTCTCCTGTACAGATCTCAGTCCTGATGGGTGAACCCTACTTCAGCACCAGCCTCCTACCGTGGCACTCCTTGTTCTTCTGGTACTGTCGCACCGCCCTGGCAGACCTCCTGCGGCCCAACGCCACAATCCTGCCCTGCTCAGCCTCCCTTCACATGGTGGCCGTGGAGTTCCAGGTGAGACTGCTGGGATTATTATTATCATATAAATGTGGAACGATCAAAAATTTCCCAAAATGGGCCCATAAAAATGAAAAAACCTCTGAAACCCAACCTGGTTTTCAGCTTGGCTGCCATTTTTGGATCTCTCAGCAGAAGTCTCATTCTGACCATTTGCACTTGTGCCTCTGGATCACCTCCAGTGTGTCAGAATGGTGATCCTTCAACTTGATTTACTCTTTTGAAAAGTGGAGGTAGTCTTACGAAGACAAATCTGGTGGGTCGGGCAGGTGAAGATTGCATTGGTGTGGCCAAAAAGCTGTGTTTTCTGTGCACTCTGGGCCAATGCAGCGGCACGCTCAACAGTTCTTAATGTTCTCCCTCGTACACCCTAGGATGTTATAGCAGAACTCCACGTTTGTATAACCCTGTGAATGTTGTAAAAAATGAAGAGGGATCTCAAAGTCTTGCTTCACACCTGCCACGTCTTCAGATTTGGAAACTGTGGACTCAACTGAAAACTGCTCGCGAGTTTGAGATCCAGTGTGAAATCACAGAGCACAGAGTGCAAGTGGTCAAACGGGACGTCCAAGGAGTGACCTAAAAATAGCAGCCACGCTGGGTATTCCCCAGAAGATGATCTTGAACAGGAGATCAGCCAAGTCAGGTGAGGTTTATTATTTCTGTGGGTCTGTTTCCAAAAGTCATACACATTTTAAGGTACTGAGGGACAATCCAGGATTAAAGTCTTTAAAAGGCACTGAATGCAGGCCTCCAGGGTTCTCGAATAGTTTCTCCTGCCCGCCTTTTTACAACTGTGGTAGTGCGGGAGGCCGTTCAGTCTTTTTCAAACACCAAACGGTCAATGCTGCAGTGCTCACAGTGAAAGCGAGATTTTAGACTTCCATTACATATTTTTTTAAATTGGTTAATCCATCAAATGTCTGCTGCTCATCTGAATTCAGGTCCTATTGAGTGACTGATCTTATTGCTAGACATGAATAATGTTCACAGATTGAGGCGCTATCAAACATTCATTCATTCATTTAATTGAAATGTCAACAAACAAGTAGCTGGTTTTGTTCATACTACTTAGTGAAGAAGATGTTAAATACTAAAGTATTAATTTATTTTAGTGTTTGTCACAGATTTTATTGCATTTCTGCATCTTCATCAGTCTCCCTCATTTAGTTTTACATGTGGTGAGATTTCTCTCATGTGGAAGAGAATAAAAGTTATTTGATTTTAAAAAGAAAAATAAATGTGTGTTGCTCATGTCTTTGTCCTGTCTGGCAGGACTTGTGGAGGATTAGAGCACCGTGTGGAACATGTGAGGGCTTCGATGTCACGCCCATGGATGAAATGGTCCAGGTAAAATTAGATGATTTCATTGGATGTCAGATTCGTTTTTGCATTAGTCATCTCGCCTTTCATGGCACTACTGTAACATTTCATCAGTCATCAATCAATCATCTGTAATTATTGAAAAAATTGATTATTTTAGAAATACATCAGCACTTCTGTCCCCGCAGCGCTCTCTGGATTTCCGTGAGTCCCGCGAGGCGGAGCCACACCCCCTGTGGGAGTACCCTTGTCGGGCTCTCACCCAGTCCACTGCCGTCATGACCTTTGACTTCACACAGTGTGCCCCTCAGCAGCCAATCAGCAGCCAGGGCTCGCTGCCTTTCATCAGGTACAGTCACGTTTATTTTCATGGCAGCACTAATTTTGTTGTCACTGATATAGTGTTTGATTTGAGATTTATATGTCAGCCTTTCCATCATTGTGGGCTTGTGGGTAAGTGGTGTGCATTATTTTGAGGCTGAGCAGCAGCACCTTCTCTCACACATGTGATCATCTTGTGACAGATGCTACACAAAGTGAGGCTTTAAATTCAACTGTTGCTTCACAGAGTGGAGTCAGTAACATTTTTTTTTTTATTTTCTTTATTTTAAATATGCGTTTCAGGACCGGTCGTTGCCACGGTGTTGCCTTGTGGATGGAATACCACCTGACAGATGACATCACTGTCAGTGCAGGTCTCACTGGACCAATCAGTGAGCAGGTATCTGCCTTCGTTCAGTGCTTTGATTCCTTCTTAAATGAACACTTTAGTACCCCGTGCTTCTCTTTTCTTTCTTTAAGCTAATTTGTCTTCGATAACACTGCCTCTCTGTCTAATCAAAGCAATGTACAAGGTCTGTGATCTCACCAGTTCACCTGTCAGCAAGGAACCTCGTGCAGAAAACACCTCAGCATCACTGGCTGACTAACTGGAAGAAAAAGCATTTTGACTCAGAGCTTCTCAATTCTAATATGGTCTTTTAACCTGCCGTGGTTGTTGCTTCCTGTGATAAATTCAGGTGAAAAGTTTCAGTCTTTCTGGCTTCACACAGACTGCTTATACGACTCAAAGGTGCCGATGTGTATTTGTGACGTGACCACATGCAGTGAAGATATGCTGCCCATAGGATTCACCAGGTGGCAGTTTGCTTAATAACGCCAAGAATATACTCCCTTGTAGAAAACACACAAACCGCTGCAGACAGATGTGTAGTTGTTCTTATTGTACAATTTTAGTCTTCTTGAAGTTTGCTCCATGTGCAGTAGGTGCCTTTGTAGCGACAGTTGCAGCAATTTAGAAGGTAGCCGGATGTCCGCTCAAAGCCACACATATACCCTCTTAACCCTTAGCAGACACTCGTATTTCTGAACATGTGCTTGATGTGTTTAGAGTAGAAAGAATTTTTAAGAGCACTGATGCTTAATTTATCAGTACTGCGGATTGTTGTTAATACTTGTCTTGCTGGAAATGAACCAGTATATTTGGGCCCTCTTGATTGATCGCAGCAAATAAAGTGACATTTACTGATATCAGTGGGTGATTATTTATCTGTTGTGTCATATCAATTTTACACTAAAATAGTGTGGAAAAGAACTGAAAAAGACTTGGAACAGTGCATTTCATGAGCCTTTTTGTATTTCTGTAAAGGCAGCTAGAGCTAAAATGTAATGGACTAGAAGTAAAAAGAGTCACAACATGCAAATACTAAAATACAAGTATTGTAAAAACGGTGCTCAGTAGAGTCTGAAGTTTGGTGACAAAGTGCACTTGTTGGGTTTTATAGCAGATGTTGCCATTTCTCCTGCAGGGCAACTGTGAGTGGAGTCGACACAGGAAGCAGGGAGTGTACTTCTTCAGGTCACCGTGGGAGAGTTCAGGTGACGGCAGGGCCGCCGTGTCTTACAGTTTCACCTTTGAACCCAGTTCAGGAGACATTAAGATGGACTTCAGCGTCACGTCTCAGTGATGTCCAACAATCACCGACTGAGGAACTCACTTTTACCTCACCTTACTCTTTGCATTTGGTGTGTATTTAACGTGTTGTGTGTCTCAAGCGTCATCTTTACTCTGACCGAAGGTGCATTTGCTTTAATTATATTTTCACTGTCTCAAAGACTGTAATGTAAGCATCATCATCCCCAAGCCAGAACGTTGATATTAGTGAGGGTATCACTAAATCTAAGAAAGTCGTGAAACGTGTGTTCATTCTCAGAGGTGGATCACACTGCAGGATTCAAAATGTTTACATTAATTTATTTTAATTAGAGCAAAGAGCCGTAAGTCAAGTTATCGTTTATTAGAGATGACCAACAGCGCAGCAGGTCACCAGTCTGGCAAAGCCAAATGTTATGTTGTTTTATAAAGTTTTTTTATTTTATGTCCTGTTTCTTGATGGTGTTTCTATGAAGGAAGCTTTTGTGTTTTTAGAAGAACAAACTTCTAACTTTATTTCAGACTGTTAAAGGGAAATTCTGGTTTATTTCCACCTGCTGGATTTGATGTTAATGTGTCTTGTGATTCTGAGTCGTGTTAACAAGGAGTCACACAAAACTGCCACAGCTGCACCAACCTGCCTAAATCCACACAAATTAAGCTACATTTTACCCAAAGACAAAGTTTTGTGTCATTTCTCTACAAAGGCAGGCAATGTAAAGTTAACATGACACATTAATGCTGTAGACAGCAGGTTAAAATAATACTTTAATGTTACAGAGAACTGTTCATTTTCCTTTGTGGTGCTAAAACATTTGATAATTTTGTCTAGAAAATGCTAGAAAATAGTGAAAAAAAAAAAGGTCCATAATTTCCTAAAGCACTCGGGCATGTCTTCAAATGTTTTCTCCAAAGTTCCAGCAGCTAAAGAAATTATATTGTTTCACAGAAATGTATTACATCAATTTATGGGCCACATACAGCCCAATCTGATCTCAAATATCCCAGACCAGTTAAAACCTATGGAAAAAAAAAAAAAAAGAAAAAAAGTACCTCCACATTTTATTAACCATTAATTATATAACAGATGATGTAGATACTGAGGTGTCTTAAGAAGAATAACTGTAAATTTGTCTGTTCTCCCAAACACTACTGTTAGAAATCAAGGAAACACTCATCAGCACGGCTCCTGTGCTTGACCATCTTACTTTGGTGTGGTAGGCAGGCCATGAATGCTCTTTGTCAGTAAAAGTTTGTAAAATTAACTATGGTTCAGACCTCTGGCTGGGATTAAATTAACAGTTCAGGCACCACAGATGAGTTGCAGTACAGTGCTTCAGGGTGTAAAATACAGTGAAGGTCCAACATTTTGCCAGCTCGTGGGCCGGAGCCGACCTATTGGGCTGGTTCTACCCCACAGCCTATATGATTGACCCCCCCCCCGCTTATATTTGAGTAGCAGGAGTCATTGAAAGGTTTGCTAAGTTTGCTTAAAAGAATGAAAATTATAAAAACAACTGGCAGTCCCTAAACTGGCTGCAGCTCTAGTCGTTATCAGAATTTACCATCGGACGCCTGTAAGTCACACGCAATGAAATAAATGGGCTGTTTGAACAGTGTGAGTCTGGTTTTAGTTTATTGTAATGAAACAAAACAAAGAGGGAACAACATTTCTTTGCATTTCATATACATACAGAACCTTCATTTGCATGGTTTAAATGCTGTTTTGTTTCAACCTCAGCATCTGTAAATCTTACTCAGGAACATTTTGTTTTCACTCGATGCTGCGGTTGTCAGTGGTCAGGTGTAACTGGAAGTTTAAATACAAAGAATAATGAATGCATGTCAGTGCTTTTCACTAAGGCCTCACTAAGAAAACAATAATTGTTGACTTTTAGTCATTTCTATTGAAGGTTCAGTGATGGACAACCTCAAGTGTGCATTTCCCAATCCAATCAGCTGACCTGTGTTTGAATTTGGCTGGAAGGATGGGAGTCAGGTGGTACATTATCCCACTACCAGAAAAAGAAAACTCTACTCTAGCATCACTCTCATTATTTCTTTATGGTTTAATTGCACTGCTCATTATGAGGGTGTACGTTCTGTATCTCATCACAGCAGGACTGAAACTGCAACATTCTCAGTGCATATTTATCGCAGTATCATTCCAGTGTGAATTATGAACAAAACAAGATGAGGCACCTCACTGATCCTCGGGGTTTAATCAGAGGGAATCGTGTCTTCAGGGTGGCTGAAAAAGAGAGGAATGTCATGTCTTGAAGCATAAGCAGTGGAGGTTGCTGAACTGTGTGTTTCAAGCGTCCGTCAGTGTGGTGTTGTCCAGAACAATCTTCTCTCCTGGTTTGAACGCTGGCATCCCCAAGTACGGGCAGCTGGCACATCGGAAAGCATCACCAAGGTAACACTGCCGTAAACAAAATGAAGATAATTTTTTTAAAACTTAACACAAGAGGAAATATTAGGAACCAATAAGGGCTTCTGACACGTATACTCACACTTCCACAGGCTGATTTTGGCAGCTTGGTCTTCTGTTTTCCTTTACTCTCCTGCTCCAACTCTTCAGCCAGCCCGCATGTGCTACACAAACATACCGTACAACAAACGGCATCATGTCACGTCCTCCTTCTCTGTCATATATACTGTTACAGTGGAAGCTCATATTAAACAGGCTAAAGTTTCAAACAATGAGGTCAGGGTCTGAACAAAAAAAATCACCAAGTCCAAAGTTCAGGCTTCAGACTGCTCTGAACACTCTTTTTTTTCCACTGTCAGTTTTTTTCCACTGTCTGTATGATGTCAGTGAGACAAGATATCCTTAATATGGTCATCTCAGGCATAAATTTTAAAAAAATATGGAGCTGGAAATGAGCATAAGTCCAACATGGACAATTTACTGGAAAAATTTGTACTTCACTACCCGTCTCTGGTTAGAAGTACACTTGACAATTTTGAAAGCTCAGATCTTCCTCTTAAAGCTACAGTCCAAAATGTGTGAGATTAAAGAAGACCTCACCAGTTCTTGCAGGCTTTCTTCTTCTTGCCAGCTCCTTCTCCACAGCTGGGAGCTTTAAGAGAAGCTGCATCTGGTTTCTTCAAGTCATCTTCATCCAGCAGAGCATCAGAGTCCAGCAGATCCTACACAGAACGTGAACACAAGAGACAAGAAGAACATCAGGAAAAACATCTGTCCATGAGACTTCTTTCATGGCATTTCGACTCCACTTCCACAAACTACCTCTCCCAAAATGAGCAGCTGAATAACTAAATGAACTTTTAAAAAACTGATGATTTCAGGGCTGCTGTATTAGTCCGCGTGGGTCAGCGCTTCAGTCTCTGTATAAACTCACCACGTCGTCATCGTTCATGTCGTTGGCTGACAGCGTCCACATTTTCACCGTGTTGGGATCCAGGGCAGGTTTCTCTGCTGAAAACACACATTTTAGCCAACATTAGCTTCACATCTGACTCTGCTGACAAAGCACATGTCAGACAGTCTCAGGGCAGACCCAGCTCATCAGCTGTAGTGATCCAAATGTAGCTTCTTGTAGCTACTTTGGTGATAAATACTGGACACTCTCAGTACGTTGGGGAAACAGGTGAGGTGAACAGGAGATGCAACTTCATTTCTTAGCCAGTTTTTAGAAATTGTAATAAAGCTAAAGTCAATGGAGATCATAGACAAAGAGGATTATTATGTGTCTGTATTACTGAATCAGATATGTCAAAGAAAGTCATGTCCTTTCATTTTCTGTTAGTAACATCTTTAATTCCTAAATTCAATCAAACACTGATTTTATTCATCCTCTGCTTTACAAATCAAACAAGGTGAGCTTTTCCTCGACAGCGCTGCAGATACTGAACAACTTTCTACACTTTGTCAAGAGTTCGAAATCTGTTCTTTTATATATATGTTATACCCTTAAAAGGACATGTATAAATATAAAAACAAAACACTGAAGACATCTTTTTTTTCCATATAAAATTTGAAAAAAAAAAAAATCCTTTTACTCATAGGGCGCCATTGATGCAATGCAGTCTGGGGTAGTGACATCTAATGGTTGACCCTACAACAACACAAATGTTTTGTTAACCTTTTCAGTTTGAACCTAAGTGTAACACAGAGTGGACTGCTCCTCTGGTGTATGTATCAAACTATAAAACATCTTCCACTAACAGGAATATCAGAGTTTAGCATCCACCACCATTTTATATTCCTCCTCTACTTTTATATCCAAGTCAATTTTATGTTTACACCTGTAAACATGATCCATAACCACATGCACACCTGCTAACCTCTGTATAGCAGCACGTGATGTGTTTGTGTGTCTGTGTCTGAGCAGCTGCATCGTCTTAGTCGGAGAACACCGAACAATCATGGACTGCTGAGCTCACTGAACTGACAGATTTTCAGCTTCCTCCACCATCAGAGTCGTAACTGCTGGTTCACTTTCAGACCGGATAGTTTACCGCCCAGCCAGGACAGCATCTAATATTTCCTGTCTTTCATGTTTCTTACAGTAATTTTGACTATCCGAGGTTCTTTAAACTCCATGTGAGAGGAAATTGTCAGCACAGCATTTGGTTTCAGCTGCTGCATTCGTGAGCTCTTTAGTGGCTAAATGCATCAAATGCATCAGGAGAGAAGTACAGAGAATAAAGCTGCAGCTCTTTTGGAAGTTTGCCTACAAACATTTTCCCTCCTCTCTCTTCTTCTTATCCACAGGAAACCAGTGAAGACTTTTATCACAACCCTTGTTTCCCTTTCACTGTAATTACAACCAAAACCAGTGCAGTGTGCCATTTTGTAGTGGGCAATTTGCTAATTTGTAAACTCTGGACTCTTAGAAATAACAGCTTTGTAATGATAGCTCTGGAATGCCACCAGTTTATATCATCAACTTAGAGCGCATTGCAGACTCAAAGTAATGCCGGCCTTCGTAAGCCGTAATATGTGTTCAACATTTAGGATTTGAAACAATGAAAATATTTTCTGTGTTTCTAAGAGTGCTCTTTAGCAGAAGACGTTCATAGCATGATAGGGCCCACAAGTTGAAATATTCAGGGTTCATTTTAATATCTGCTAGTTTGTAAATCAGTACCATTTAAGAATTCTTTGACAGAAAAATGTAATTTATGAACTCTGAAATCAAACATTAACACTCTCAAAGCACTTAGAAAACATCCTATGCTGATTGAACCACCTGCTGAGGTCATTTTGTGATGAACCATACCTGCTTGTTTGTTCTTCACTCACCTGCAACATTCAACAGATCAGACATAAACTCTACAGGACATTAAGCTTAATAAAGCTCTGCACTCATGTTGGAGCAAGCTGCCCAAATACCCCTGAACCAAGAGTAACCTTTTATTTGTTAGATGCATAAATCTGTCTTGATTTTTTTGTACAAAGCTAAAGGTAAACAAGGAGACATGAGTACAATCACAACTCTGCATTAGCTCTACAAACTGAAGGAAAACTGACATTTGTAGCAAAATCTGATGAACATGTCCACTAATGTCCCAGAGTAACATCACTGTTTTGTTTTGTTTTTTTGTCTTGAGCATTCAGAGTAAATCTGACCATTATGAAACACATGAGCTGTGGATTCAGAGGAATCACACACAGCAAGTGAAGGAACAAACTGTACTTATAAAGCCTACCTGGCTTGGGTGTCTTTTTCCCGAAGGACAGTTTGATCTGGCTCGATGATCCCACCTCAAAGTTGGGTTTGGAGGCAGATATGCGGACTCGAGACAGGGTGTTTCCTTGGTAACCAGTGGCTGCCGTGAGGGAGCTCAGCGCTTCAGGACTGAGCTCTGCTTTACTGACCTGAATGACGAGGAGGCAAAAAGGAGACTCTCAACCAGTTTACCCATACTGATGTAAATATGGACTTTTCATAGGAGAATGAGCAACAACACAACAATATCATAAGTTTTAAGCGCTTTTTCACCTGGAGACATTTTGGTTGCTGTGATAAAGGATATCCACAGAAATAATGTGTACCGCTGAACTGGTAGACTGACAGTAAACTAAGGATTCCTCCATGGATTATGGTTCATAATAACACTGTGGTATATACAGACATGGACACTGAGAAAGCAGCAGTTATACTGTCCCCTGCCTTCTTATTCAGCACTACTACAGGTATGATATGGCTGCAGGTCAGTGTAGTGTTTTTCCCACCCCTCCTCCACTGTTATTTTGCAGCCGGGTAGAAAGTGGCAAGTGCAGCATTTTGCCCACCCCCGAAAAAACTTCACACCTGAACAAGAACATAGAAGAAAAACTTGCTCACTAAAACATATCTTTATAATTTCTTGTGTTAAATTCAGATTTTCCATTAAATAAATAATGTACATCAGGTCAAACTATCAACAGTTATCAGTACTTCCTTGCTGAACCATTTCTCAGTAAGGGGCTTCTTACAAGCCACTGACTGAAAGATACTCAAAAACTTCTTTTTCCAATCATGCTCCTCACTGTTTGATCAGCTGGAGACTCTTTTTTTTTTTTGCTTATACAGACAAGTTTCCAGGAATTTAAAGCCTAAACCAACTCCAGAATATGTAAAACTGTTCCCACAATTTCTCCACCGGGCTGCCGTGAGTGGAATAAGACTGAGTTAACAAATTCAAAACTTGTTTTCACTGCTGTCTAAATCTCCTCCTACTTCTCCTGTGTGACCATCAGATTACCCCTCTGTTTCTCATTTTGTTTTAATGTGCAATGTTCTTTATTTAACTGCATCTTGCCCTAACACACAACTGAAGTCAAGTTTATTTATGTTTTGCTTTACAAGAGGACCATTTTTGTCTTATTCCTGTCCGCAGTGTGGCTGTTGTGGAACATTTCCCTCTACTTCACAGCTTGAACTACTCACCTCTGTTACGGACGTAAAGCCGGACAGCTTCAGACCGGACACCAGCTTCTCAGCAGTCCTCACACTCTGTGCTTCTGTGCCTGTAACACAAACAGATAAAACCCCAACACATTAAAAAACAAGCAGAGCCACAAACAACCAGTAAAACACAGCGATGCTGTGGATAAAGACACCCGACATATAAAACAAACAGAGCTCCTTTCACACATGAACTGCTTTTCATTAATCTGAATGCCGTTATCATTGTAACCATGTATACATCATCATAAGTCAAACAACAGTATCTTTCACTCCGATTCAAAGTCACCTCAGTCACGTCGGCTCATTGCTGAAATTAGTTTAATTCTGTACCCGCCCACTTTGCATTGCCAATGGTTACGACTTCACCTGTCATCACTACAAATCACCTGCCATGACATCCAGAGGGAGGTCAGAGTAAAGCTGGGGCTCCTTCACATTAAAGCATTCTGTTATAATAACAGATTATATATACAGGCACTGTCAGACCCCAGGAACCGTTTCATAGTTCTTCAGACTCTTGAAGGAAGTCCTGGTTTCTTTGTGTGTCCACACTGCAGGAATTGGGTACTAGCAAAGTTCCTAGAACGCTTAGTTCTCTTAACTCCTAATTCAGGGGTGGTACTTGCCAGGACAGGAGGACCCTTTTAGTAAATGTGCAGTGATCCACACATAAGCACACGCTGTCACAGCACTGGCAAATTAAAAAAAAAATCCATCTAAATAAAAAAAGAAAAACAAGCACAAAATGGACTAACACTGAAGTCCTGGCTTTATTAGGCTTATATGTGACGGGGGAAATTCATGCAATGTGGACACAACAAAAGGCATCCACGCACAGCGAACCAATGCAGAGAGAAAATATAGAACCTGAAACAGGATTACAAGACAGTAAAAGGCCACAGGCTCTAGAAAGCTTTGGTCCAGACTCTCATGTGTATTGGGAACACCTCAGGATCCCTCAGGAGGAGCTGAGGGACATCTGGACTATCTTTCTTACCCTGCAGTAGCAAGTAAATAAAAGGATTGCCATCTCTTACTTGTAACTGGTTCTTCGAGGACCAGCCGCCCCCCAGGTTTGAGCACCCTGGCAATCTCCGCTAGAGTCTCTGAAGTGTGGATGGAGGAGCTGTCAGCCAGAAGGCAAGAGACCACCCAGTCGAAGGTGGACGCTGGATGAGAAGCTGAGGAGAGGACAAGAGAGGAAAAATTTAATGTGACTTGATGAATTCTAGGGTTTAAGTACCCTCACACTCTGTTCTGAACTACAAACTCACATCTTTCATAATGGAGCTCATCAGGGGTCAAAGTGAGATGTGGGAGGCTGGGGAACCCTAAGATCCAGTGTGGAGGTTCAGCACAAGAAAATTACACTTTGTATTACGAGCACAGGGGTTTGAGCTTTCTTTGCGGACCAGCTATGTGATTAGTGAACCTGTGCCGATGCACCTCTGAGGTTCACTGCTCTACACATCAACAATTCATTATCAGCTTGTGTCTGTTGCTGACTTGTTCACAAAGCTTTTTATTTGTCTTTTAATGATTTCCTAAACACTAAAAACTAAACTTCAGCATTGTTACCAGGTTACCTGTTGCCTCTTTTTAGTTACAAACACATACTTATAGCTAATGTAAATACTGTGTATGATTATTATAGAACAAACACTGTTATATTTTACCATCATTCTGGGGTTCAATATTGGCAACATTTGTTCTTTAACAGCTCAGCTGCCTCAGTTGTACAAAGTAAGTTGTGTTTTACTGACCAATCCTTTCTCTGTCAGGAATAACTGAAAGTAACTGATGAATTAATGAAGTTGGCAGCTCTCTGGCTTTGGAGACGCACATATAGATCCTAAGTAACTGCTGGTATTTAATCACCTCAAACAGCTGGAAGAACTTCAACATCAGCTCATTTTAAAGTTCTGTCAACCCAAAAATTAATTACATTCATCGGTACGTCTCATTAATTACTTCTTACAGACAGGTCTGTGTGCACCTCCAGCAGTTCAGGAACATAAACTCTATTTCAAATTACCTACCACCTCAGAAAACACCTTCTCTTTAACAACTGATCTCCTGTGTAGTTTGGTAGTTTTGGTAGTACCATGATCAGGACTTTTTTAAACATTTGCCCTCATGAACTGATGACAGTGATGGGGGGGGGATGAATGTGTTTTGAGTGTGGGGACAGGAGTCTACAGGTGCTGTTTAAGCAGAAAATCCTCTGTGCGGAGGACAGAATTTTCCTTAAGACAATAAATCCGAGCATATATTAAAAACAAAGCTTGTGTAGAATCAGGAGGAACTCACACAGCAGCAGTCTCTCCATGTTCTCCACTGCCACTCTGCTGTCTGCACCCACAGCAGCTCCCAGCTCCTCTGCGTACTGTTTCAGGGCTGTAGGTGTTGAGGGCTGAGCCCACACCAGCAGCACCTTGTCTCCTGCTCTGATGCCAAGGTCTGCCATGATTTCCTGGAGGAAGTGAACTCAAGTTTTTATACTTAAAAAAAAAAAAAAAAAAAAAAAACCCAAAAACACCAAAAAAAAAAAAAAAAAAAAAAAATA
>VUQI01001582.1:0-16280 GCA_015106735.1 Paratilapia polleni | reverse complement strand
GTTTCAGGGCTGTAGGTGTTGAGGGCTGAGCCCACACCAGCAGCACCTTGTCTCCTGCTCTGATGCCAAGGTCTGCCATGATTTCCTGGAGGAAGTGAACTCAAGTTTTTATACTTAAAAAAAAAAAAAAAAAAAGAAAACCCTACAGCATCACAGGTGATGAAAACTGCAGCATTTTATCCTTATGTTGCTGTGGCCTCCACTGACAATCTAACAGCAACAACGTAAATCCCACCAGTATTTATATAAAAACAAAAACTAGATCTTGTCATTCTAGTTCTGGGAAGGCATGTTTGCTGCTTCCTCCAAGCTTTGCCAAGTGAACTCTGTGTAAGTGAAGTTGAATGAGAGTGTTCTACTCCCATTTACAGTGTCTGGCTCTGAAAAAGGGACTGGGTTGAAGCAAAATTGTTCATTAGAAACAACAGAAAATAGGATGAATAAAAAAAAAAAAACTGCTGCTTTGCTGCCTGCTGAGCCTGTAAAGTTTCAGACCAGATTCTGTAACTTGATGACCCAGCCAGGCTGTAAGAAAGGCCAAAGTGACATCTCTGTAATGTTAAGACACCGTGGATTCATTCAGTGTGTTTTTGCCTTGTAAACATCATGTTTACAAGGCAAAAACACACTGAATGAATCCATCTTAAATGAATATAATTTGGTATTTTTCCCTGTGACAATGTGTTTTATAAATTTATTTTAAAAAAAACAAACAAACTCCAAAACACAGATCTTTCATAGACAACGATAGCCTTGATTCAGCACTTTGCAGAAGCCCCTTTGGCAGCAGTTACAGCTTTAAGTCTTTTCGGGTAAGTTTCTCTGGGCTTCGCACATCTTTTTCCTGGTAGATCCTCTCAATGCTCCACCAGATTGTATGGGAAGTGTTTGAACTGCCATCTTCATGTCTCTACACACACGTTCTGTTCAAGCACAATTGTCCTCCTTCCCCACTCTGCAGCTGGCCTGCAGTCCAGGCCCGAGTGCGCTTCAGTGTGTCTCAGATCCTTTTCTTTTACACACACGCACTCTTGTAGAGCACAAGTTTCATGGTGGCGATACACTGTCCTCTCACATATTTAATTACTTGACAAAGTGATTTCTACAGAGGTAGATGACAATCACACTGCCTGCATGCAGAGATCAAACTAGTCAAACGAACTGGACTTTTGGGCTCATGCACGGTACTGATAGCCTAGTGTGAGTATACCCTAAGTCCGGGCTTTGGCTGGGTCGCCCTGTCAGCAGGGACAGGGGAAAACATCTTGTCACTTTGTCATAATGGGTTATCGATCATTTTCTCCTTCCCTCAAATTAAAAACTAAATGTCTTTTGGCTAAAACTGGTCCCAACAAACCTGCAGCCCAGTCTAATGAGGAAACAGGCGTAATAATACTGTCATCATACTCAAGCATGAAATCAATTTTTGTTTATCAAATGGCAGAAAACAGAAAAATGCAAAGACTTCTGTTAAGTAAGCTGAGACAGACTCATTGCCTGAACTTTATGTGGACCATATAAAGCTTCAGATAATTAGCATATGTGTAAGTAATCCAGGCTGCACACTGGTTTTTCTACTATGGGCTCTCTCTGATGTCAGTGAGAGCAGACATCCCTGATACAGTCATCTCAGCTCTTACAGTGAGCACAGAAATCCCACCCATCTGTTATCCAAATCTTCTGTTTGCCAAGGGAAGCCAATCAGAAGAAAGCCTAAAAGAATAGCTTTTCGGAGACAAGATGATAAACCAAGTGGCTGCTCCAATACCCAGAGCAAGATAAATAAAGGTTACTTTGAACTGTGAGTCATGCAAAGCTACTCTAATATTGAATAAAAATATAAAAGTGGAAATGAGTGAAATAAGACCCCTTTGAACAATGACAGCCGGATTACAAAATGTTATTCTAACAAAGCGTCAATATGTTAGCGGCTCTTATTGTAGAAAGATCTAGAGGGTTCTCTGTCCTATAGTTTGCTGCTCTGTGAGTCACAGTCTTATGAAGGTCTCAAAAAGGTAAACAGCTCACATGGTAATCTAACAGTTAGCGGGTTAGCTTGTTCTTGACCCCGGCGTATGAAGAGCCTGCGGCCGCTCGTAATCAGCCCATAAACCCGGTGAGAACACCGGAGCGGACCGAAACACGGCTGACACAACGTGTTCGTGTTTGTCTGCTGTTCTTCTAAAAGGTCTCTGGTGGCACAATTAACTGAAAAACAGAACCATACTCCGATTCTACTCGGTGACTTACCTGCTATCTTGATGGCAGTTAAAGTTACATATGAGAACGTCAACAGAGCGCTTCCGGTTTGTATTTTCAAAATAAAGTCTTTGAGACTATTACGTGTCATTTTGGACCACAGGCTGTGAAAGTTTATTTAATTTACATACAGTTCTTGTTTTATACATCAAGTTATTCATTTTATATATTTTATGGACTATATAAAGTACTTTAGGTACAATAGCTCTATGTTTCCCTACACTAGAGATATTATAAGAGAATCCAAAACTGAAATATTTTTAAAAACCTTATTCTGGGACAAGTCACCAAAGTTTTCTTTTCTTTTCTTTACTTGACAACTGAAATTATTCAAATACATGCGAACGGTGAGACTTTGAAAAAAATTTGTTTTTCTTTATGAACTTATACAAGAGGTTTGCTTAACGAGGTATAAATTTGAATGTTTTGCATAATTCAGGGGTCTTAGTCAATTTCTTATTGTAATTTATAGCCGTGACTGTGTTTTAAAATATAAATATGGAATAGGAGGGTTATCTTTTTTGTAAATGTATTTTTATGTGTGTGAAAATCTGGCTAAAATAACGAGCAAATTTATGATATATGATTCATTATTGGAAAAACTGGGTTTTGTGAATAATAATAATATATTTTACTCAAGTCTGAAACAGAAGAGTTCAGATTATCCATATAAAAGATTACATGAGAAATGTCAAATTGTGGGATATAATTGACCTCCATTTCTAAAATCTAACCAAAAGGTTTTGGACACAGGACATGAGAAAAACACGTGTTCTAAAGTTTCGTCTGACAGTCCAAAAAGAGGAAAGTTCCCCCTCAAATCTGAACATTTTCTTACCCCCAGACACAAAGCCAGTTTTATTTTGAAATGAACTGAGTGGATTTCCGCTGTGGGAGCGGGTCGCGTTGTAGTGACGCTGCTGTGAGCCTCTGGGTGCAGCTGGATATGGCGGCGATGCTGAGAGGTCTGCGGGTTGGAAGGGCACTCCGGGGACTGAGCGGCGGTAAGACGGGACCGCTGTTGTTTTTGTGATCATACCGGACAGCCTGGGAAACGGTTCCCGAACCGTTTGTGTGTCGCTGTGTTTGCAGCTCGGTTTGAACGCGCGTTGACGTTAGCTCTCCGCGCCAAAGGTGATCATGAAGGACAGAATGAGCCAACAGAAAACTGCAGCTTCAAAAACGGGATTATTGGGAGGACTATTGTTAGTGATTAAAGTGGCTCTGCCCGGTACACCCCACAGATGACTGTAAACAACGTAAACAAGCTCCTACACCCGGGAGGGGGCGTCTCCTCTGCGGTCATGTGAGCTGTCCAAACGTGTCTATTAAACCTGCTAAATATAGCTTCGATTTTTCCTCTATCACTGTAAACACACATACACGTGCAGTCTGCTCACCAGCCACTTTATTAGGTACACCTCGCTATTATTGGGTTGTACCCTCTTTTGCCTTCAGAACTGCCTTAATTCTTAGATTCAGCGAGGTGCTGGAAACACTCCTCAGAGATTTTGGTCCATAGTAACATGATAGCATCACACAGTTGCTGCAGATTTATCAGCTGCACATCCATGATGAGAATCTCCCGTTCTACCACATCCTAAAGGTGCTCTATAAGATTGAGATCTGGTGACTGTGGAGGCCATTTGAGTACAGTGAACTCATTCTCATGTTCAAGAAACCAGTTTGAGATGATTTGAGCTTTGTGACATGGTGTGTTATCCTGTTGGAAGCAGCCATCAGAAGATGGTACACTGTGGTTATAAAGGGATGGACATGGTCAGCAACAATACTCAAGTAGGCTGTGGTGTTTAAACGATGCTCAGTTGGTACTAAGGGTCCCAAAGTGTGCCAAGAAAATATTACACCACCAGCACCAGCCTGAACCGTTGATATAAGGCAGGAAGGATCCATGCTTTTGTGTTGTTTATGCCAAATTCTGACCCTACCATCTGAATGTCGCAGCAGAAATCGAGACTCATCAGACCAGGCAATGTTTTTCTAATCATCTGTTGTCCAGGTTTGGTGAGCCCATGCACATTGTAGCCTCAGTTTCCTGTTCTTAGCTGATTGGAGTGGCACCCAGTGTGGTCTTCTGCTGCTGTTTACTTGAGTTCCTGTTGCCTTCCTATCAGCTCGAAGCAGTCTGGCCATTCTCCTCTGACGTCTGGCATCAACCAGGCATTTTCTCCCAGAGAACCGCTGCTCACTGGATACTTTCCCTTTTTCAGTCACTTCTCTGTAAACCTCTGTAGAGATGGTTGAGTGGGAAAATCAACAGCTTCTGAAATAGTCAGACCAGCCTGTCTGGCACCAACAACCATGCCACGTTCAGAGTCACTTAAATTGCCTTTCTTCCCCATTCTGATGTTTGAACTTCAGCAGGTCATCTTGACCATGTATTCATCCCTAAATGCGTTGAGTTTCTGTCGTGTGATTCGCTGATTTGATATTTGCCTTAATGAGCAGTTGAACAGGTGTACCTAATGAAGTGGTAGTAGAGTATTCTCATATGAAATGCAGCAGAATATTACTCTTAAGTATAACAAATAGTCAAATAAAGTACTTAGAAATTTTACTTAAGTACATAACTTTCCACCACTCATATGGTGTATGGTGTCCATTATGTCAGTGCCGTATTTTATTACTGATTTGAGAGCTTCAGTTAAGAATGTAACAACAAAGTTATGTAAAACTGATGATGATGGTTAATATATTTTAATGGTAAATATATTTTCAGCTTTAAATGTTGTTCACGTTTAAAGTCTAAGTCCATTATACCACGTGATAAGCTGTACGGTTTTATTGAGCTTGAGTTTTAGTGTAAATGTGAGATTTTTTAATGGAGTTTGGCGCATTTAATCCCAATCAAGTCCTTTTTGTAAAAGTTTGATAACTATGTGAACAACACTCTGAACCAATAGCACACACTGGGTGGAAATAAGGAGCAAATCGACAGAAAGTACACACTTCATTTTTATCTTTCCTTTTTTTTTTTTTATTGTTACTTATTTATTTATTTTATCACTTTTTAGCCTTTTTAAAGACTTTTCTGTTTATTTATTGCATATTGTCTGTTTTCATTTTTACCTTTTTGTTTTTTTTATTGTTACTTATTTATTTATTTTATCACTTTTTTAGCCTTTTTAAAGACTTTTTAGTTTATTTTTTGTAAATTGTCTGTTTTCATTTTTACCTTTTTGTTTTTTTTATTGTTACTTATTTATTTGTTTTTGTTTTAATATGTGCTTTCATATTTCTTTGCTGTCTTTTAACTGGAAAGCACTTTGGTCAACCCTGTTGTTTTTAAAGTGCTCTATAAATAAAGTTGGATTGGATTGGATTGGAAAGAAATGACTGAAGGCAGTGATTGACCCACCTGAATCCGTGGAAGTTAATCCATATATTTCCCCTCTCCAGTGGTGGCCGCACCAGCAGCAGCAAACCCTCCGTGCAGCAGTCTGAGACGAGGCTTCCACTGTGCAGCGCTGAGGCTTCAGGACGAGTCTAAATCTGACAAACCACCCTCTTCAACCTCCTCATCCACTGCCTACCATGAGCACTACCAGGCTCACTCTGCTGAACAGGACACAGCGTCGACTTCTGCATCTGATCCAGCAGCAGAGCAGTCCACTGGTCCAAACACCAGGTCAGTAATCGCTAAAGGGCTCATCATCTGGGAGGATGTATGTTGTCATTTAGGAAGATTTCTAAATATTTGAGATGTTTATGCTCCCTGAAACATTGCTGTTTATCTGTGTGAAGCTACCAGGATCAGAGTGGAGAGCAGGATGAGGAGTACGAAACGGAGGAACAGCTTCAGGCTCGAATCCTGACCGCTGCTCTGGAGTTTGTCCCGCTGCATGGCTGGTCGATGGAAGCTATTGCAGCCGGCGCTGAGGTGAGCCAGCAGTTCAAAGACTTAAACATGTAGTCCTGTGTTCATGTACTGTGCAGTATACACGTACTGTAAGTGGACGTTTGTGGGTGAGTCCACTGAATGCAGGCTTTTTAATAAATGTTTGTAAAATTGAAAATATTCCCAAACGTGCAGAAAGACTTAGATTAATAAAAGCCAAGTGCAGTGCTGTGCAAACAGTGGTGTATATCCTAATAAAAAATGTCTCCACTAAAAATGAATTAAGAACTGCAAATAAATGAGAAGAAAACTAAATGAGAGGCACGTGTGTCATTCCAGATTATCTGTGATGACTATTGTTTTGTTAATGCTGCGGTTGTTGTGTTGGTACCAGAGTCTGGGTTTGTCCTCTGCTTCCACCGGTATATTCTACAAAGGAGCCGGAGACCTGGTCCTACATTTCATCACCCAGTGCAACGCACAGCTGACAGAGATCCTCGCTGAACAGCACAATCAGGTCCAGCTGGGCCAGGCCGAGTACGTATACACACCAGCCCGCTGTCCAGTTCAGCCAAGCTCAGTCTAACCTCAGGTGTTGATGGAGAAAAAAACAGAATGTGTTATTGGGGTAGATTACTCACTTAGGCTTCAGGCTGGATTAAAAATACTCAGCAGAACAGGTGATATAACAGTTTCCTTGAGTTTCTCAGTGGTATTCCCTGTTTTATTAAAAAAATGACTGAGGTTACCTGTGTACTGTTGGTTAGAACAGATGGAAAATGACAGATTTCTCCTTTTTCAGACCAAAGAAGACTGCAGATTTTCTAAGAGATGCTGTAGAGACCAGACTGCGCATGTACATCCCCTACATCGAAACATGGCCACAGGTAGAGTACCGCTGAAGAGACGAGCACTGGGGATACTGGACTTCTGTGTGTGTTCAGAGTTCAGGACCAAAGCAGAAATTTCATTTGTTTTTGTGTCCTCAGGCGATGAGCATCCTGCTGCTTCCCCACAACATCCCCGACAGCCTGAAGCACCTCTCCACGATGGTGGATGACATCTGGTACTACGCCGGAGACCGATCCACAGATGTGAGTGGATCCTATCACCCTCGATCACCCTCTTCTTCTTCTACTCATAGCTTCCTGTCCCCCTTTCATCACCACCCTCAAAATGTCCGGCCTGCCACCACCCAGGTTACTGCCCCCACCAACACCTGACTTTGTTCCTGTTAATACCTGATTGGCTGGCAGGTGCCACTTGAACATGTATATAAACACTGTGAACGATAGCTCCAGTCAGCAGATTAGTCATCACTGATACTGTTTAACTAACAAAAGGATAGATAAAAAGGATGATGACCTCCTCATGACTTATGATTATAAAGGACAGGTAAAGATTTTTATTAATACATTTGAAAGAGTTATTGGTCAGTGTAACTCTTGCTCTCATCTTATATCACAGTAATTTGTACTGTATTCCAGTAAAAGCATTCAATCTGTAACCTCAGAAAACTATTGACACCTGCAGCCATTAAGTGAACTGCACGTATGCTTCCGTTTGCACGCAGCTCGTCCTCTCACACTGTGAGTGAGCGCTGACCAAAACACAATTACCAACAATACATGTTGCATATCTAAGCTACAGCTAGCTGGCTAACCACCCCCATGTTGGCATGTCTTATTGTAGAACTCAAATGTTAGTTAAATATCTTTGCTTTGTGTCATTGTTTGATTTACTGATGACTAAAATCAGTGGCATTTGACATTATACATACAATACTGTGCAAAAGTCTTGAGCTTTTAAATTTTTGAAGCCTGTCACAAAAACACATAATTTATTCCCATTTCTTTAGTTGAACCTACAAATGCCAAAGTTAACACACTTTGACAGGCATAAAATAGTATTTTTGCACCAACAAGGTGATTTCCAAAGAGCTATTAGTCAAAAATGTGGCATATCCCTGCATGGTGTGCAGTGTGTCCTTAAAAAATGTGAGGAAACTGGACAAATGGAGGACAAAGCAAAACGTGTCAAGCCTAAACAACTATCTACAACAGATGAACAGTATCTGAAAGTCATGTCCTTAAGAAACAGAAAAATATCCAGCAAAGACCTGACACAGGACCTGAGAGATGCATTTGGCCCTTCAGTTGATCTACTGTTCGGGGAAGCCTCATCAGAAATGGTCTCAGTGGAAGGGTGGCTGTCAGGAAGCCATTCTTAAGAAAGGGAAACAGGGAGAAAAGGCTGAGGTATGCCAAATTACACAAGAACTGGACTGAAAATCAGTGGCAACAGGTCTTATGGAGTGATGAATCAAATCATCGTCAATATGTACAGAGGAAGTAAGGAGAGAGAGGTACAACAGTGAGTGTCTACAGCCATCTGTAAAACACGATGGAAGCTCTGTCATGGTTTTGAGCCGTATTTCAGCCAGTGGTGTTGGAGATCTTGTCAAAATTGATGGAATTACGAACACAGAAAAGTACCATCAGATTTTGATCCACCATGCAATACCATCTGGAAAGCATCTGATTGGTAGTGGTTTCATTTTTCAGCATGACAATGATCCCAAACACACTGCCAATGCAGTAAAAGCATACCTGGATAGAAAAACACACAGTGGAACACCTCAACATTATTGAAGCAGGATGGGATCATCTTGACAGAGAAGAGCTTTGAATGTCCTTCAAGAAAGAAGGCTCTTCTGTACAGTTTACCTTTTACGTGTCAGCGTATGCATTTTACTTTAAGACACAGTGAGTTTATCTTTGATATGAATAAAACTGTTTGACTCATTTCTTTCGTAGATGAACTGGTACACCAAACGGGCGGCGCTGACGGGCATCTATAACACCACAGAGCTGGTGATGCTTCAGGACTCTTCTCCAGACTTCCAGGACACCTGGAACTTCCTTGATAACCGAATTCATGATGTAGTCAACATGGCAACCACAGCCAAACAGGTGGAGAGTTAAACATCATTTGAGAGCCACTCACAACTTCTTTTCAATGCTTTTACAGAAGCACATGTATCTCAGTGAATTTAGTAAATAAAAGACCTCAGATTGAGTGTGTTAAGAAAAATAACTTCTTCTTAATTCCACTTTGTTGTGTAGGTGCAGTCGACAGGTGAAGCAGTGGTGCAGGGACTTGTGGGAGCTGCTGTTACAGTGAGTCTTTTGTCTAAGATTCATCATTATAATCCACTCTCCTCAGAACCTCTGCCACAGCATTAGCAGGCATTGTCTTGGTGCTTAAATCTTTACACTCATCTGTGCTCATAACCCTCACATTCATACCTCAGATCATTGGCAGCCCAGGACGACATTACACCCAGTGGGATGCACTCACTTTGCACTGAGAAATATTCATTCAGTTAGAAAAAATGTTCCATGTCACTGACAACCTGAGGTACCACGTTTAAAAACAATCTGTGCATTTGGGGGTTAATTGAAAACCTTGCTTCATGGCGATATTGGTGAGAGAATCCTGCATTTATACTCATCCACGCCTTAATGTCTTGTGTTTTACAGCTGAAGAACCTCACTGGACTGAACCAGAGGCGATGAAACACTGATCCTGACCATCCACATCACGAGCTGAAGATCAATTTTCATTTTGGCGCTCACTTGTGATCCACTGTATGCGGTGACTCTGAAATATTGGATTATGGCTGTTAATAAACAGGAGAAGGATGTAATTTGTCACAGGCCACAGGTCTGTTTGTGTTCACCCGCAGGACCTGTGGCTTTCAGATCATTTTTTTCCCCTTTGTACAGAAGGACACAGATCTGTAATTTAGCTGTTGAATCAAGTAAACGTTCAATAAAGTAGTAACTGTATATTTAACTTCTTTTGTTTGTCTTGAATTGTGGGTAAGAAATTAAATCACCCATTGAAGGAGTGAGGTTTGCAGGTTAAAACCTGTGCCACCAGAATAATTTGAAATGTTCTGCTTTTTAAATTTTGTATATAGGGACTTTAAAGAGGATGAATTAGGACATTTGCATTCATTGTAGATCATCTGCATGCATTACAGTAAGAAAGCAATTTTACAAAAATCACATTTTATATTTAACTGTTCTGTCTGACCACTAATCTAAACGCTTGAAGTATTTGTTTTGCACTCATGTAAGACAATAATGTCCTCGGCATTTCTGCTGGATAAATTAATCATGAATATACAAATACACAATCCTTACAAATAAAACTGACTAAACATTAAAGTTTGTGTGCTTTTATTTTGAAAGGGAATCTACAGTCGTCTCTAACCCGGATGTTAAAAGGAAGACTCGCCTTTTCGAAAACCAATCACTGAACGCGTTTACATCTCCTGGCCAATCAGCGGTTAGTAAATACTTCCCGTGGAGCCCTTCGAGCAAAAGCAGCGGTAGTGGCCAAGTGTGTTGAAGGAGTAATATTTAATTTGGGCTCATTTAACTTCAAATAATGCCGTATGCTAACCAGCCAACGGTAAAAATCACAGAACTGACGGACGAAAATGTCAAGTTTGTCATCGAAAACACTGATTTGGCGTAAGTATTGATTTATTTCTCCGTCTATAGTGTGTGAGGAGGAGCGCGGCCATTGTTATCGGCACAAAAACACCGAATAACAGCTTTAAGGTGTTTTTATATAACTTTACTAATGTATTGATGCTTTTTTCAATATTTAATTAAACACTAAGCTGTATGTATGTTAAGCTGACACTTAACACTGCAAATGAACCTCACGTTAGTTACGTTTAAATAAAGTTCGTGTATGGAATACCATTAAAGTAAAAATTAACACACAAAGAAATATTAGATAAAAATGGCTATAAAATAGATGCAGGAATAAACGTAGATGAGTTAAATATGCTGACTCATTAATATTCTAATATTTGCATTTATTAATATTTTTTGGTTGAGGATTTATGCGTCAACCATATTTATTCCATAACCATTTTTTATTTATAGAATTATTTTTCAATATTGACTAAAATGTTTTTTGTCTATTAAAAATTAAAATAACGTGATCAGAAATTCTTAAAATTAAATCAGTTAAATCAAAGTCTTTTCCTGCCTTCACTGACAAATCCACAGTGTAACGATATGCTAATTAAAGCTGCGATGATTGGCCGAGGAATCGTTTACTCGATTAACAGAACCTTCATTGGTGACTATTTTAAAATTCATTAAGCACTGGAACCACGTATAAAGCAGAGAATTTGTTGCATTTTCTTCATCTCGCATTTTTATATAATGAGTTTGAGTTTTGAAATGTTAGTCTGACAAAAAAAAAAAAAAAGACATTATGATAGACATTTTATAGATATTTATAGGGAATCAATCAATCAGTCATGGGGGGAAAAGAGCAGATTAATGTTAGAAGAAGGTTTCCTTTTTTTAATTAGTCTCCTGGTTATTTTCTCAAGTCACTGACAGTTTTGTCTTTTTTTTAACAATAAGTGGTGAAACTGCACGGTGTAAACCCCCCATGTTATGTCTGGATAGTCTAAAATCTAAAGAGTTTGCTGACATTATGACAGAAAGAACACCTCAAATTCTCTCAACTAAAAACAAAAAAAAGCTTGAATATCAGTAATAGTTTGGTATTTTAGCCTGAAAATTATTAACAGCTCTGCAAGTGTATGTCAATTTATTTATTGACAGATTGTTGCAGCAATATTGAAAATAAGTAGTTGGTTCCATCCAAAAATAAAACCTCTGTAACTTGTAGCCAAGACATCTTTCTTCAGTGGAAGTCCCTGTTTGTGTAATCAGCACAGGGTCCTCTCCTCAGACAGATTTTAGGTGAGCTCGGACGCTTTTAAGCACTCAAATTTGAAAACGGCCTTCAAACTCTGGACAAACGTTATTCTGTACGGTGAAGCTTACGCATCTGATGAAAATTTGAAAGCGCAGGTTGGAGTTGGAGGGGAATTTAAGGGTGCATTATTTATTGTGACCTTCATATCTAAAATCATCTGCTTTCTCCTTTTCAGGGTCGCAAACTCCCTGCGCCGTGTCTTCATGTCAGAGGTTCCCACAATAGGTAGAGTCACGTTTTCTTTGTACTGTTGCCTTACATTGCAGAGTTCTGGTGGCATCCTTTTAAATCTTCTCATGTCTCAGTTTAAACGCTTTAAAAGAAAATATGAAATGGTATTTTGGTCACTGTATGATTAACTGTTAACTTGGAGAGAAAATAGACACGTGTGGTTTGTTTTGTCATAGACCTTTTTCACATTGAATTTGACTTTTCATGGTTGGAAAACTCAGGTGAAACACCGACAGCTGCTCTGTTGTTGGATGGATTTGTTGGAATAGCAAGGCAGGCAGCACACAATTCATTTAAACCGGTCTTTTATGTTGTGATTATATACAAAGTCTATGCAAAGATGCAAATCAACACATAGTCAAGTGTTTTCACAGCTAATATGTTCCTCTCACTGTCAGAAATAATGGATAAATCCCAAAAGGCTATAGATGTTTTTATGAAAATAGCAGAGGCAAATCCTGATCGGAGAGTGTGAGAACATACTGATCAATCGACTGTGAGACTTTAGCCGTTAATCGAAATGCTGCTGTTTGGATTTACTCTGAGACTCCACCTCTCCACCTCAGGTTTTCTCATCAGTTAATCACCACCAAATGTTATGTTAGATTGACTTTTATGTATTTTTTTTTAACCAAGCTGGCCAACTACACTTATGATGCCTCGTATTCTAAAGATCAAAGTGGCGTCTGATACAATTACCACTCAGTTTCAACTCGCAGCTCATTCCACTGTGGCAACTTTCCAAAAATCAACCAGTAAGCACAAAAATCTTATTTTAGATGCATTAAAATGACTGAGACAAAACAAAATGCAGATTGTGTTAGATAAAGTTATGTAGCTTCACCCGAACTTTGGAGAAGAAGAAAGAAACCCACCTCAACGAGTCTAAATGACTGACTTACACCTGCGCTACTTCATTTCCAGCCATTGACTGGATCCAGATCGACGCCAATTCCTCAGTACTGCATGATGAGTTCATCGCGCACAGAGTGGGTATGTATAACAGCATATATAATACCTGCTGCAGTATGACCAGATAGGTGTGAGAGTTAAGAGTGTTTCCTGTATCTTCAGGCCTCATACCCCTCACCAGTGACGACATTGTGGACAAAATGCAGTATTCTAGGGTAAGCAGACTGGAGTGTTTTTATCCATTTGTAGCACAATTAGCCACAATTTCATCATGTCCTTGTTTCTCAAAGGTATTCCATGAAAGTGTAGCTCACTTGTGTTGCCATGCTTTCTGTACTCTAAACGGGATTGCACTTTATAATGTTGTCAGACACTTAAGAAGGTTTCTAGAGATTGTTTGGCAGGTGCCTGTGACAACGTAAATGTCCAACACCGTCAGACTGGATGTTAGCTGGTCACTAACCTGTCAGTTCCCTGGTGCAAACTCCATGTGATGTCTGATTGTGCTGAAATGTAGCTCAGTGAACAGTCGAGTGCATTTACCGCTAGTGTGTGGGCCTGCCCGCTGTATCCAGGCTCATCTAAACACGGCGGTCCGCTTCTTCTAACCTCTGTGTGTTTCTAAATCTGATCAGTGGGAGTTGGAGGCAGGCTGTAGGTCCCCCACCCAATCAGAAGTTAGAAACTGTACTTGTGTTTTCTGACCTACTTTTTGATTGGCTGGAAAAACAACCAAAGGCTTCCTAACTTTTGAATGGGTGGGCCAGCTTTAACTCGGTAACATCCAATTCTCCTGCAGGACTGTACCTGTGAGGATTTCTGCCAGGAGTGTTCTGTGGAGCTGACCCTGGATGTTAAATGTAATGAGGACCAGACACGTCATGTGACCTCACGTGACCTGTTGTCCAACAACCCCAGAGTCATCCCGGTGAGCCTTTTCTCCCGTTTCTGAAACCATTAAAGTGGAGTGGAAGCAGAGGTGAAGTTGACTGTCGTGTAATGTGGTTTACTAGGTGACTTCCAGGAGTCGAGACAACGATCCCAACGACTATGTCGAGCAAGATGGTAAGCTCTGTTTACGAGTAAACACTGACTGCTGAGGTGCCTGTTTTAACATCACTTCCTTAAGCTTCTTGCTGTTTCCACTTCGTCCTGTGATGCAACACAGACATTTTGCTGGTGAAGCTCCGTAAAGGTCAGGAACTTCGGCTCAGGGCTTACGCTAAGAAAGGCTTTGGGAAGGAGCACGCTAAGTGGAACCCAACAGCGGGGGTGTCCTTCGAGTACGACCCCGACAACGCACTGAGGCACACAGTTTATCCACGACCTGAGGAGTGGTATGTTTTCATTTCAGTGTGGCTCATCTAAAAAAATAAATAAATAAAAAAGTTAAATAATGATAATAAAAATACTGATTCCCAGGCCGAAGAGTGAATACTCAGAGATTGAAGAGGATGAGGTTCAGGCCCCCTACGATCCCAACGGGAAGCCAGAAAGGTCAGCAAAGAATCTTCTTCATAGAAGTTCATGATATTTTCCCACCATTATCTTGTTGCCCAATGGGAAATTGTTTAAGTAAGTATGTAGTACATGTTTGTTTATCACTGTTATAATAAAGTGCATGGGGAGCATGAGCAGAGTGTTAAATATAGTGCAACTGTGTCATAACATGAAACCAAATAAAATCTGTCCTAGTTTACATACATGTAATCCAGTGGTTTTCAATCTGTGGGGCTTGGAGCCACTACAGGTGGAGCATGGATGACCAGGGGAAAAAAAATACGGGATGAAGTTGAATGAATGTGACTTTTATAGGGAAACTACACACGCAAGACTTTGCTATGGAAATCCTGAAGACAGCTCAGCTGACATTTCTCTCTGTACAGGTTCTTTTACAATGTGGAGTCATGCGGCTCTCTGCGACCGGAGACCATCGTTATGTCAGCACTGGCCGTCCTCAAGAAGAAGCTAAGTGACCTCCAAACCCAACTGAGCCATGAGATCCAGAACGATGTTCTCATCATCAACTGAAGGCAGCTCGTCAACATAGAAGGACCTTACTCCACACAGCTTTATCGCCACAGGGCTGATCGTAGGATCATTCTTCACATCCCAAAATTATTTGTGGAGTTGTATCCTGTATCTTCCCTGGATGCTGGCAGGATCACTGATACCATTAAAATGAGGGTTGTACAACATTGTTGGTCATAACAAATTCATTTTCATTTATTTTAACATGCGTATTTCAGTGTCTGTCACTAGAAATGTACATTTTTGTGATTGAAAGTGAAGCTGTGTGTAAATCTTTTACGGTCACTGTTTGAAGGGGAGTTTGAGTCTAATATGTATTGATCTTCGTAGCTGTCAATGTAACACTTTAAACTGTTAGATAATTGTTTTCCTTCAATGTTCCTTTTAAAATAAATATTTTCTGCAATAACTTGTGTACTTTTGTTAAGTATCTGTATTAATTTCTGCAGAAATTTTCTGTGTCATCCAAAATATCAGCAGTTTGTAAATACAAAATGCAGTTTTTAAATGATGATTTCATTTATTAAGGGAAAAAAGATATCCAAAGCTACCTGGCCCTCTGTGGAAAAAGTAATCCCCCCCCCCTTGTTAAATCAGGAATTGACTGGGATTAACCATGTTTTGGAACGCAGAGTTCAATTTCACTAACCACACCCAGGCCTGATTATAGCCAGACCTGCTGAATGCAGAAATCACTTAAACAGAACCTTTCTGACAAAGTGAAGCAGGCTAAAAAATCTCAAAAAGCAACACATCATGCCACGATCTAAAGAAACTCAAGAACAGATGAGAAACAAAGTCATTGACATCGATCAGTCTGGAAAGGGTTACAAAGCCATTTCTAAGGCTTTGGGACTCCAGTGAACCACAGTGAGAGCCATTATCCACAAATGGAGAAAACTTGGAACAGTGGTGAACCTTCCCAGGAGCGGCCGGCCTACCAAAATTACTCCAAGAGCGCATCGACAACTCATCCAGGAGGTCACAAAAGAACCCAGAACAACATCTAAAGAACTGCAGGCCTCACTTGCCTCAGTTAAGGTCAGAGTTCATGATTCAACAGTAAGAAAGAGACTGGGCAAAAATGGCATCCATGGGAGAGCTCCCACTGCTGACCAAAAAGAACACAAAGGCTCGTCTCACATTTGCCAAAAAACATCTTGATGAT
>VUQI01001576.1:0-13784 GCA_015106735.1 Paratilapia polleni | reverse complement strand
AAAGGAACCCCCCCTTTTTTTTTTTTCCCCCCCCCCCCCCGGGCCATGCGCAGTTATGATTACCTGAAAACCTCAGTGAAAGAGAATGAACAATACCTACTAAGGCTTTGTCCCTTTAGCTTTCTCTGTTCATCCTTCATGTGTTGCTAACTTTTCCCGGCAAACCCAGTTTGTTATTATGTGATCATGAATACACCACCAGTAGATTTTCTTTGGTGAGTACTCATGACCTTAACCTTAACCCTTAACTCCCAATCCCTTGCTGCCCTGGTCCTCCTTCCTTCCTTCCTTCCTTCCTTACCCTCTGCCTCCCTGTTGCCCTCCTCCCTCCCTTTCCCTCCTCCCTCCCTTTCCCTCCGTCCATCCTTGCTCCTCTTGCAGGGCTGCTCCTGGCTATAGCCTGAAGAGCTCCGCCCATCCTGTCCACCCCTCTCCACCCTGGAGTCCTCCCCCAGGATGTTGAGCCCCATCCAGGTCCTGTGCTCCGACATCACTACCCTTTCTCTGGAGCCTGAGCCGTTTGCCTCTTACACTGAAGGTGTGTGCTCTATCCTCTTCTATCCCGAAGGTCATATCTGTGTCACACAAATGCGCCACATGACCCCAGTGTGAGATGTGAGAGTTGTATGCGTGCACACCTCTGTGCAAATGACTGCATGTGAGACTGTGTGTGTGTGTGTGTGTTTCAAAGAAGTGTGTGTGAGTGAGTAGTTTGAGTCAGGTGAATTTTCATGTGAGTCTGACTGTTATAAATATCTTAAACATCACTTTGTCTCTGTCTGTCTGCCTCATCCTTTTTGTGTGCCTCTATTTTTATACCTGACTCTTTATTTTTATCTCAGTCTGCCTGCTTGGATTGTGTGTGTGATTGATTTCTTTAAATAGTTTGACCAGATGACACCCCGCCTCCTTCAAAGCATTGCTATCTTAAAAGCATCGCTATCTTACTTCTATTTTATACTGAGGAAGAAACACACAGGCACTCACATTCAAACGAACATGCAGAGATCTCTAAACCTCTGAATAAAATCTGTGCAGACCTTCACACAAAGGCCTGCAACTACATTTTTTCCCATTTCCATTTCATCTTTCATCTATTTATTAAATGTGTGGTCTGTAAAATGTCTAAAAACTGTGGAAAAATGCATGTGATCGCCCAGAGAATTATTTGCTTTGCTTGACAAGTTGTCCACATAGTTAGATTTAAGTTCCAAGAAATTTTTGTGCAAAAAATTCAGGATTGACTGATCTATTAATCTACTAATCGTGTCAGCTCTTCACGTGCAGATAAACATAGAAAGGCAGAGAAGGAGAGCATTAAAAAGGGAATGCTCTTTTTTTAAAATGAAGGATTAATTTTCAGCATTTATGAGCTGTCAACGCATATTCTGAGTTTTCAATATCTCTGGGGTCAGACTGGGTGTAAACATACTAAGCCTCTCATCTTTTTTTATGGTACAGTCTCACAAATCTGTTGGAAAAATAGATTTTTATCAAAATTGAATCACAAATTGCTGCTTTGAGAATTCACGCAGTCCGAAGATGTTTTTGCAGCTCAGTAAAACGGGATTACAGGTGGTATATTCTATGCATGCTGCAGCTCGCTTGTTTTGTAATTCTAATTGTTTGTATCTATAACCATTAGGCTCACACCAGCTCTGCTCCATTGTGCCGATATGTGTGTGGAGAAATCACAGATTCCCTGCTGTGCTGGGCTTAAATCACTCCTCACCACACGTGTGCACCTCTAACACAAACACATGCACCAGTTTTTATTTTTTTTCCAGATAACTCCAAAACTGCAGGACAGGGATCAATTTACCATCTCCCTCCGGCAGACTCTCCCCTGCTCTCACTCACTCCCTCCAACCCGTTTATTTCTCTGCAGGGTAATTGAGTACACACACTTGTGCACACGTACACAGGAAATGTGAGGTGCTTGAGCTACAGCTCACATACACACACATATACACACACACACACGCATCTCCTGCTGAGTGGTGGCTTGTCCCTGCTTTTAAGGAGCGTGTGTTTTTGGCTCGGCTTTAATGGTCCGTGTTTACCCAGACCTAAGATATCTATAATTGGGCCTGTAGGACGTCTGCTTCCCTTTCTGTCCTCCCAAAAAATAAGGAATTCTGCCTCCTTGCACCTTCACCTCTACCCTCGTCTGTATCATCTGACTGACAATTAGATTAACTGACTAATCACTCCAGCTCTATCTGTCAGTTATTATCACTGCGAATGGTGTGAGAAAACTGTTACATCTAAAAAATACTTGCTTTGTTCAGCCAACATCCCCCCAAATTTGCAGTAACTCCAAAACTACACAGTTAATAAATTGCTAGGGTCAATTAATTTTCTATTTTTTAATGCTTTGAATTTTAAATAGCTGCTGTCCTTAAACACTTGACAGTGCATTTCAGTGTTTGTGTTTTTGGTGATCCTAACCTACGCCTGTTTTATGTTTTTCTGTATCATTGGGTTCATTCATGCTTGTGTGTTGTTTTGTGTCGATTTGTGCTATATGTGTTAGCACATGCACTTGAAGTCACAGTGTGTTCCCTCAGGTTCTGCAGTGTGGCAGTGAGTCAGCCAAGCCTGCTGATGCTAATGGACAGTCTGTGGGAGAGAGAGACTGAGCTAGCTTGCTGTACTGTAGCACATATCCGTAAGACAAAAAAACCTACAGCTTCACAATCTAACAGTCACATACACACAAGTGCACTGGACAGCAGTGCTTCTTGGGAGAGAACCACAGTGATCATGATGGTACTTTCCTCTGTAGTCGTTGCTTGTATTCTTAGTAGTTTATTTTTCTACAGTGCTCCTCTAATAAAGAGAGCGAAAGAGACAGATGGGTGTGTGTTTTGTGTTTGTGCACGAGAGAGAAACAGAGAAACACAAAGATAAAGAGGATCCAGGTTGAGAACAGACTGGGGTTGAGCCAGGAGAGTGTGTGCTCCATATTTTATTCAGCTATATTGTGTATCGCTCCTGTGGTTTTGCTTAGCTTCGCTCTTTCTGTCTGTGACCTGACTGGAGACACACAGTTGTCTGTAACTGTCCAGCCGCTCACTCACACACGGAGCATTAGGTTCACACATTGTCTGTGCATCATTACATGCATGTGTGCATTTAAAGCCCCCAGGTGAACATATGTGTGTTTGTGAATTGGTCTGCATGCATAGAGGTCTGCATGTTTGTATGTGAGTGTCATCATGTGTGTGTGCATCCATTAATTATCTGCCTATCCTCAATTAGGACCACAGCGTCTGCTTCATCTCCTGATGTTAATTTAGCAACATTTGTTAGTGGACAAAACTAGAGCAGCATAATTATTTTACCGCACTCCTTCTTCCTGCAAGGATTGGATTGCTGAATCCCACTTCCTCCTTCACCACACTTCCATATACGGCTAACCTTTACGAGCACTGGTTGGCTCTGCTTGTTACCATGGCAACCCCTACACACCGGAGGTCCCCCCCCCCAATCCACCGCCTCAGCCTCATCGCCTTTTCCCTCCACCATCCTTTCCTATCCTTTCCATTTTACCACCACCAGCATCACCACCACTTGTACACGCTAGGCAGCAGAGTGCCATGGGGGGAGGGATGAGAGAGGAAGAGAGCTGAATGTGCAGAGACAACCGAGAAGAAACTGAGACAGTGAAATGGGGCAAAAGAGAGGGATGGGGGAACAAGAGATTAAAGATGACAAAAGAAGATGTGGGGTGAAAGGGATTGAGCGAAAGCCTAAAATTGAGGGAAAAATTGACACTGAATAATAAAGAAGGCACTGCAGTGCCTAAGAGATCAAGAAACTGTGTAATAATGAGTGGAAAGGTGGCTGAAGTAGAGGAAGAGGTAACCAGTAATACACAGAATGTATGAGAGTGAATAAGGTTGTGTTGGCGTAGAGATTGAAGAGCAGTCCCTGCCTCGCCTCGTCATAAAATCTCTCTCTCTCAAGGCCACAACAAAATAGGCAAGGCTACAGCTTTGAATCACTCTGACTCAATAAATACACTCCCCAAGCTCTATTTTTATTATAGCAAAGCTAAGTAAGAACTATACTCTTTTCTACCAAAACCATGTGTAGTACAGCTTCTTTTTTATTACTTGAACATAAAAATGCCAGAGAAATCAGTTGCAGTTTCACAGTTTTTATTCTGATTATTTCCATGCTCCATGCTTGGTCATTGTGAACATTAAGGTCAGCAGCAAGTTACGTGCAAGCAATTTTATGACGTTTTTAGATATTTTCATACTGAAAATATCTGAAATGCTGCTAAAGAGCACAGTCTCTACACTGGCTTGTAAAGTGGAAGTGGATGGTGTTCTAGACCAGTCTTCTTGTTAAACTGTGATCTGTGGAGCAAAAGAACATATTTTAGCAGATTTTCACAGTAAGAGAAAGACAGACTCTATTGAAAAAGTGTTAGATGAAAAGATAATTTTATAATGAGTTAAATGTCTAGCTACTGTCAGCAGTCTTCTTTTTCTTCTTCTTTCAGATTCTCCCTCCAGGGACCACCACAGCAGTTTATCTGCCTCCCTCTCACCCTATCCCTAGCATCCTCTTCTGTCACACCAGCCCTCTGCATGTCCTCCCTCACTACATCCATGAATCACCTCTGTGGTCTTCCTCTTTTCCACCTTCCTGGTAGCTCCATCTTTAATATCCCTCCTCTGCACATGTCCAAACCATCTCAGCCTTGCCTCTCTAACTTCATCTACAAAGCGCTCAACCTGAGCTGTCCCTCTGATATACACATTTCTAATCCTGTCTCTCCTGGTCACTCCAGTGAAAATCTTAGCATTTTCAACTCTGCCACCTCCAGCTCCGTCTCCTGTCTTTTTGTCAGTGCCACCATCTCCAAACCCTACATCATAGCAGGTCTCACTGCCATTTTGTAAAACGTCCCTTTCACTCTTGCTGCTATCTTTCTGTCACAAATCACTCCTGACACTCATCTCCCTGCACTCTCTTCCTCTTTCTCTCATGCACTGTCCGTTGCTTTGAATGGTTGATCCAGGTATTTAAACTCATCCACCTTTAATACCTCTACTCTTTGCATCTTCACCGTTGCACCTGTCCCCCTCTCATTCACCCACATGTATTCTGTCTTGCTTCTATTGACTTTCATTCCTCTTCTCTCCAGAGCATACCTCCACCTCTTCAGGCCCTCTTCCACCTACTCTCAGTACAGAGCTACTGTCAACAGTCAAAAAGCTTAATTTAGTAAAAAGACAGGGAGAAAAACCATGATGGCAAATGTAAAAACAAGTAAAAACACCCATTACCAGCACATATAATACTCCATAAGTATTTGTTATTACTTGCTTATTTATTCTGTACATAAAAATTTGTGGGTTTATGAGAGGTAACATGCTGGACTTATTTCTTGTCCAGGTGCAGTAACTTTGTGGGTTTTTTGCTGTTCATTTAATCTTTCAGCATTATAACTAGGTTTAAAATGTCACAATTGAACTCCTCCACATTTGTCTGTAAAAAGACGGGATTTATTGACTTGTTTTGTTCAAATAAGTTAGGTTTATGGTTACCTCCTGAATGTAGTGAGACAACAATGCAAGTGAAAATACAGGACTAAATACATGTTGATTTTTCAAATGTATTCCTTCACAATGATGGCCTTCATGACCTCGGAGGGTCTGTACTTTAGCTTAGCCAGGCTTCATGCCAGGTCAGCCACATTCTTTCTCATCACTCATCATTTTTAATGAACCTTTCACTGTAATCTCTTTGAAAGAGGTTTAAGCACAAATACTTTAGAACAGCTTTGTCTCCAAATATACTGTATGTTTACAACTAAATCTTCAATCTGCTGCACAAAGGCAGAGGTGAAGGGAGGACAAGTAGACAGAAGAACAGGGAGCAGATTACATGCAAAGCTAAACCAGATTCAAGCCTCAGATGTGCCGCTCACATGCTCCTCATTTTATGACACAACTGAGCACTTTTCTGTTTCATATTCTGTGTATTGTGTGATACAGAAAGGACCACAGAAAGCACTGAGTCAGTACACTAAATGCTGGATAATAATTTGCTGACTCCCGATATTTCAGCATTGTAAATGAGGCATTGTGTTAGTGTTTTTTGGGAGTGATGAGAACTATCAGGCAAATATACAAATTAATACAATATAAAATTTGTGATTTAAACTCACTCTGTCGTGACTTCAAATGCGCAGTTGTTTGCGCCCCCATTGAGACTGTGGAGTGCATATTTATCCCAGCACAAAATGAACCCGAGTGACTCTGTAGTCTTGTACGTCATTGTGTATGTGTCATAGTGGAACACAGATAACACCTGTGCCTACTGTGAAACAGCTGTGTGTGTGTCTTTGATTTACTGTATGTTTTCATGCACTCATATGTTCTTTATAATGTGAATTCTTAAAGCGCAGTCACAATTATATAATAGTTATCTAAGTAATCAAATTTTATATTGTTTTGTTCCAAACATGAATTTGCATATTTTAATCCACTTGCATGTTAATGCATTGACTGTTGGTTTGGTTTAATAATTCAGAGTGAGTTGAACATTATAGAGATTAATGATGATGTGTAGCTAATGGCTATTCTCTCCTTTTCCCTGCCATTACCCATCTCATACTACACATCTCCTTCTCTCCCTCTCGCTCTCTCTTTCTCTGTTCGTCTTTGTCTCTGTGTCTCCAGCTGATATCATCTCTACTGTCGAATTCAACCACACAGGAGAGCTCCTGGCCACAGGAGACAAAGGGGGCCGTGTGGTCATCTTTCAGAGGGAACCTGAGGTAGTTACACACACACGCACACACCAACCTTCACACACTTACACTCGTGCAGTACGCTCAAATATAACATTTTTCATTTGAGCTGTAAGGGCAGCGATGAATGCACTTGGTTCCCCTCCAGCTACACTCTATATTGGTTGATAAATAGTTGATGCCCCTGCTGTGTCAGAGAGTGTGTCATTATAGCTGTGCAGAGTCCATGCCATGCAGTTTCTGATTAACGTTAAGGTGACAGAACATGTGCACTTTTTTCACTTTCACCTACCTTTTTTTTTTTTTCTTTTCCTCCTCTTTTCTTTTCATAGAGCAAGACTGAGCCCTTCTCCCAGGGAGAGTACAATGTCTACAGCACCTTTCAGAGCCATGAGCCCGAATTCGACTACCTTAAGAGTCTGGAGATTGAGGAGAAGATCAATAAGATCCGATGGCTGCCTCAGCAGAATGCTGCACACTTCCTCCTGTCCACCAATGGTGAGAGCCCCCCTGCATACACACTGATGTGGCTGACTGATTTGAGCCACTTTGAATTTGATTATGTGTTTTAAGGGCATTCTTTTAGGTCACACTTCTGCGATACCGTTGTCTCTCCCTTACCCCTTTCCACCTGAGCAGTACCAGACCATATCTTATTAAAACTTTACCCACCATCTTGAAAAAGTCACTTAGTGTGACGCACTTTAAAGCTCCAAAATAGCTAAAATAGTGAGGCCTCCTAAAACTATGATGTGTTGTTCTTCATTTCTTTTTATTTGCTCTTGGTAGAGTACCACTTTTGAAACTTTAGGACATGATCAGCACCATCAGTGTCAAATGACTTGTTGCAAAGGTGTTATGCACGCTCAAATTTGAATTTTCGATTAATTGAAGGTAAAATTGTATTGTTTTATTTTAGAATTCTCCCAAATGTTCCTTTCCCATAGAGGTCAATGTTGTTATTTTTACAGTTGTGGGACTATGACTGATTGAATTGAAAAAGTAGCCTTTGGCTTAAGGAGTTAACATGTTTGTGTGGGTGATGAGTATCTCGTAATTAAGATCTTTATTTGAGCTTCTTAACTGAGAAGTAGATTTTCTCTTGTTTAAACACAGATGAGTTGCTGCTTGTGTTGCATCTCATTTCTGTAGTATATTAGGATCTGAGTTTGGGGATCCATTTTATAGGTTCCATTCTGAGTTTATGACTATATGAAAGATAGCGCACCATGAGCACCAGAGTATTGATTTTTTTAAGCACTACAATATTTATAATTGAGGGTATGAAATATGTAGGACCTACCTCAGCAGTTGGGTAGCAAACATGCTGACATGTTTGCTGCTGTTTTTTCAGCATGATACAAAGAGTCAGAGCTTCCATTCAAGTCTGACTACATGATGATTTAGTCTAATATGTTTTGTTTTGTTTTTTTTTGTTGTTTTTGTTTTGTTTTTTTGCTAAAATCCTAAAACAGGTTATTGAAAGTTTTTATGCTTTTAGCTTTGATTGAGATGAAATCCTATATTTGGTCTACTGTGATATTTTTAATCACATCTAGTTATATTCAGATAAGTCTCTAAAATTAAAGCATTTCGATGAGCATCTTTTATTCAATAGTCACATTTTCACTTTATGTCTTCTCTTATCTGATTGGTTAATGGCCCTGTTGTCTCTTATTCAGATAAGACCATTAAGTTGTGGAAGGTGAGTGAAAGAGACAAACGGCCAGAAGGATACAACCTGAAGGATGAAGAGGGTCGAATCAAGGACATCTCCACAGTCACCTCTTTACAGGTAATTATCTATCTATCTATCTATCTATCTATCTATCTATCTATCTATGCTGTGCACAGGTTAGGAAATAAAACTGGGTCAGTGAGTACAGATGTGTTTGCATGTGTAAAAATGGGTCACTGGCACAAGGAACATGTGAGTATGTGTGAGACTGTGGGGGTGGTGAAATCCTCTTTTCCCATCCTTCATTTACAGCGCAGCAACACAACATCTTCAGTGGATCTTAATTAGTCAAAGCATCAGTGTTTCTATTAGCAGTTAAACCTTAATAATCAGTAGCTCACAATGTCACCACACGTATGCTCTGTCCTTTTGGAGGACAACCTATGTACATATGGTGCTACCACTGTGCAGTATGCAAAAAGAACATACACCAGCCATAAGATTAAAACCACCCAACTAATATGTAGGTCAATATGTATCCAAAACAATGCTGACAAAAGACTTCCAAACGTTTGTTTTGCTATCAGGCATCAAGACATTAGTAACAGATCCATTAAGTCCTAAAAGGTGAACAGTGGGACCTCCATGATTTCCAGTTCATTCCACATATGCTTGATTACAGTTCTGACACTAACATGCCTATTGTAGGTGCTTTCGACTCTGGACAGGGGTCAACAAGGACATTCTAACCAATCAGCAGGCCCATACAACACAAGCTGCGTTGGACTGTGTGTTCTGACACACATCACGGAGGTTTTCTGTAATTTGTGTGACCCAAGATCTTGTCTGTAATTGGACCTTGAGCACCTTTGAGTGTACTACCTACTGCATACTGGGAACGTTCCACAAGATCTGCCGTTTTGGAGGCGCCCTGATCCAGTTGCCTGACCATCACAATTTGGCCCTCGTCAAAGTTACATCTTTGCACTGCCTATTTTTCTTGCTTCCAGTGCTTGAAGAATTTGAAGAACTGACTCTTGACTTGCTGCCTCTGCAGGTGCCATTGCAACAAGATAATAACAATAATATTCAGTCTTGTTCACTTTACCTGCCAGTGGATTTGTTAAATGTAAACAAACAATTTTTTTGAAAATGAAGCCAAATGACTTCAGCATTGAATGGGCTCTTGGTCTTGCCAGTAAGCAAGTTTCAGTTCTAGTAGCAGCTGTATTACTGTATTATTGATGTCAAAGGAAGTAATGCATTAAATATTGACTTATGATACAATGAAATTATTTCAGTTTATTCCACTCTGTGTATCTTGAACATCTTTCTTTTCCTAATCATTTAGAGGAGATGTTTAACTGCTCTCTCTTTGGGTCTTTCCCAGGTGCCAGTGTTGAAGCCCATGGACCTAATGGTGGAGGTGACTCCTCGGCGAGTGTTTGCCAATGCTCACACCTACCATGTCAACTCCATCTCTGTCAACTCTGACTATGAGACCTACATGTCTGCGGATGACCTGAGGATCAACCTTTGGCATCTGGACATCACTGACCGCAGCTTCAGTATCCTTTATGGGTTGAAGTACTCGTGCACAGAGATTGTGCACACACATATAAAAACAGGAATATATTTGTCAAGGCACAAGGAGTCAGATAATGAATGCATATATTAGCGCATACATGCTCACTAATCAATTCCTGCCCACACAAGGCAACAAGCTCTGCAAATCCCACTTTGTTGTATAAAGATATGCACAAAGACACACAGTGCTGGGGGAGGGGAATATTTTTCTTGAGGAGTGAAAATGTATCTTAATGAATAATTCAGAGGCTGCATAAATATTTTAGCCCTTTTCTGAGTTCTAATCCAGCTCAATAGGACACAGTACAGTCACATCCCTGACCCAGACAGGATTTATAATATTACGATTTATCTGAATATGGAATTAGTTTTCTCCCAACAATCCCCTCTAGATATATTTATATTGGTTTGCTTTATTCCCGCTGTAAATTATTGATATTGTGCTGGCTATGTATACATTTACATAAACTTTTGTTTATATTTCCTATATAGATTATGGGGTTTTGTGTATTTCCACATTATTTAAAACAGTTTAATTAGTTTCTCATCGAGTCAGTTAGGGAGTTAAATTTATAAAAGAATGAATGTATTAATAAATGAATGAATTATGTGCCGCATACATCATGTGGCCCATAAAGTGCAGGCCCAAAGAAGATGACTCTTTTTAGTTTTTCTGAGCTATGCTGCTTTCTATCAGACATTGTGGATATCAAGCCAACCAACATGGAGGATCTGACAGAGGTGATCACAGCGGCTGAGTTTCATCCCCACCACTGTAACTTGTTTGTCTATAGCAGCAGTAAAGGCACCCTGCGCCTCTGTGATATGAGAGAAGCAGCACTGTGCGACAAGCACTCCAAATGTGAGTAAAACCTGCTGAGAGACATGATAGAGACATGCATGTTATGTTTTGTAACTACTGCCTTTCTCCTGGAGGGTAGAAAAACTGAATGTTGCTGCTTCACAGTTTTCAAAGCATACCCTGAAATTTTAGATGAATATACTAACCTTTCAAGGCAGAGAAAAATTCAAAATATATACAAGACAGTGCTTTAGTTTTTGCCAGTATATTTTTAAGCAAACTAGCAGCATGGCTTTAGGAAGTGCAGTGTTTTTTTTCTGTTAGTTGGTTTATCTCCTCTGCTTTTTCCTCTAAATTGGGGTTCACATTTGTGGTTTTGAGTGAAATCTCTTGAAAACTCTTGTGTGCCCCCTCAGGACAAATTGTTGTCACTTTGGTGATCCCAGACTTTTAATTTAGCACAAAAGGTTAAATCTTTTGTGCATCTTGAGCATGTTAGCTCAGAGCACTGTTGTGCCCAATTTTACACTCATCTCCAGCCTGCAAAACGTAACATAAAGTGATACTAAGTGAGTGGTCTTAAAGTTGCAAGAATTATGATTTCCTCACAGTGCAGGAGCACAATTTATCTCTTCTGGAACTTTTCGACTCTGTGTAATAATTTTTCGTTCTATCTCAGAACATGGCTAGTTTCTCAATAAATCTGCTGTCCTTAAGGGGCAACAACTCAAGTCCATACAGTATTTCCTGTATTTGCAGTTTTCCTCAGTCACTTTGGTACATTTCTCAGAACATCTAGTCATTTGTGCATCATAAAAGCAATGTCATTCTTTTAAATAATGCTTTGACACATTCATGCAAATGATTATGTACAACTTTTCTTTTTGATAGCCTTACTCTCCAGAACATCCCGAAAGTAGTTCACTGTGTAAGGCACCACATGGAAAAGGGTTGGAGCAGTTGTCACATTTTTATTAGACTTTTCTTGTTAATATGACAAAAAAAAGATAAGACTGTTTCACAGCAATGCATAACACAAAATTAGAAATGTAAACACGAGGAAACCACTATATGTGACGTGAAGAATTTGAAAGGCCACAAATTCTTCACATCACAACAGATATTGTGCAAAGGCCTGTATCCTGCCTCTGCAGGAGTCTGCTTTGATGTATTTTCTTTGGCTTTATGCTACATTAACCTGTAAAACAGGCTTGTTTCTTTCTTTTCTGTATGACAAAAAAATTGCATTTTAAACAGCAAAAGTGTAAATGTTAATCCTGTCCAGTCTCTTGCAATTAATCTCCCACATACAGTAATGTGTAAATTTGCTCTTTTGAAACTGATAAATGCCTTACAAAAAAAATGAGCATTCTAAATCACTGTCATTAAACCTTAGCCACACTTTTCATTAGAAAATACTTACAAGGCACACTGGTATATTGACAACATGGCTGAAAATTGACTAAAGGAGAGATAACGGGTCTTGGGCAGGATTTAATAAATGTTCCAAAGTGCCTGAGAAAAACTGTATGATCCATGGTTTCCTGACTGTCTTTTCTTTGTTTCCCAGTTTTTGTTCCTGTTGTAATGTTTCATCCATTCAATTTACAGCTCTGACCATGAGTCACTACTGCAGTGTTCCTGCACAAGCTGTGCTCAGCTACCATCTAGAGCTTTCATTTTATTTTTTTATATTCAGTGTTTAGAGGAACTTTAATGGATCTCTTTGAAATTTGCTGATGTTTATACACAGGTGTATTCAGAAAGCAGCAGCTCTACAGAAAGCTACAGAAGTCAGGTGCACGGTCTCTATCTCACAGATGACAGTTAACATAATGACTCATCTGAGGGATTTCTTTATCTCTGTGCATGAGATAAAGGCACAACTATCCAACTGTGTTTCTGCCTCTCATCTGGCTCCTCTCCTACTCTCCAGTGTTTGAGGAGCCCGAGGATCCCAGCGCCCGCTCCTTCTTCTCCGAGATTATCTCCTCTGTGTCGGACGTCAAGTTCAGCCACAGCGGTCGATACCTGCTCACCAGAGACTACCTGACTGCCAAAGTCTGGGATCTCAACATGGAGAGCAAGCCCCTGGAGACATACCAGGTGTGTGACTGACGATGTGTGAAAAACACGAGGCAGTGTCAAAATAAATAAAAAGAAAAACCAGGATGAATATTATATACTGTATTCTGTCAGCTACTATGATGAGATTTCCATTTGGAAAAGGCTAGATATGGACAGAATGAGCTGGTCAAGGAGCTCCTAGAGGTCAACTATATTTGCAGGCCACAGTTACTACAATTTTATTCACAGTCAGTTAGTTTAGTTCACTGATACAGTGGTGTGAAAAAGTGTTTGTCCCCTTCCTGATTTCTTAGTTTTTTGCATGTTTGTCACACTTAAATATTTCAGATCACCAAACAAATTTAGTCAAAGATAACCTGAGTAAATACAAAATGCAGTTTTTAAATGATGATTTTATTTATTAAGGAAAAAAGATATCCAAACCTACCTGGCCCTCTGTGAAAAAGTAATTGCCCTCCTTGTTAAATCATGAATTAACTGCGATTAACCACATTTTTTAGAAAGCTGAGTTCAATTTTACCAGCCACACCCAGGCCTGATTACTGCCAGACCTGGTGAATCAAGAAATCCCTTAAACAGAACCTGTCTGACAAAGTGAAGTAGGCTAAAAGATCTCAAAAAGCAACACATCATGCCACGATCTAAACAAACAGCTGAGAAACAAAGTCATTGACATCGATCAGTCTGGAAAGGGTTACAAAGTCATTTCTAAGGCTTTGGGACTCCAGTGAACCACGGTGAGAGCCATTATCCACAGATGGAGTAAACCTGGAACAGTGGTGAACCTTCCCAGGAGTGGCCGGCCTACCAAAATTACTCCAAGAGCGCATTGACAACTCAACCAGGAGGTCACA
>VUQI01001574.1:0-13693 GCA_015106735.1 Paratilapia polleni | reverse complement strand
ATTATGGTGTGGGGTTGTTTTTCAGGAGTTGGGCTCGGCCCCTTAGTTCCAGTGAAAGGAACTCTTAATGCTTCAGCATACCAAGACATTTTGGACAATTTCATGCTCCCAACTTTGTGGGAACAGTTTGGGGATGGCCCCTTCCTGTTCCAACATGACTGCGCACCAGTGCACAAAGCAAGGTCCATAAAGACATGGATGAGCGAGTTTGGTGTGGAAGAACTTGACTGGCCTGCACAGAGTCCTGACCTCAACACCTTTGGGATGAATTAGAGCGGAGACTGTGAGCCAGGCCTTCTCGTCCAACATCAGTGTCTGAACTCACAAATGTGCTTCTGGGAGAATGGTCAAAAATTCCCATAAACACACTCCTAAACCTTGGGGAAAGCCTTCCCAGAAGAGTTTGAATAGCTGCAAAGGGTGGGCCGACATCATATTAAACCCTATGGATTAAGAATGGGATGTCACTCAAGTTCATATGTGTGTGAAGGCAGATGAGCGAATACTTTTGGCAATATAGTGTAGGACTTAGTGCTGTCAATTACATGATTGTACACGGGTAGGTTTTATTGTCCGGTACACTAGAGTACATTATGTTAAAATTTAACTGCAGTGACAACTTGCATCTCCTGCATTACACTGTAGTGGGCACAATGCTGCTGTTGTTTTAGTATGTTGCGCTAGACCATGTAGAACTTTTTTTGGATCGGTTGTTAGACTCACTGTCTGTCGTATTTCGCTCTGTAAACACTTGAGGCAATACTGAGAATAGCTCAGGCTTCCTGTTAGTGTTTTATCTCTGATCTCTGTCACGAGGTTAAAAATAGTATGATGGCTTCTGTTTAAAGTAATGAACCATCACATAACTTGTTTACAACTGTACAAAAACAGGTTTTATCTTGGAACATAAAAACACACATACTTTGGAGTTTATTTCAACAAAATTTGCTTGTTTTTTCACTTTACTGTTGGCCTCCCCAACCAATTTTCTAGCTACCTGATGTTATAAACATTCTCTGAAATAACTCTTGTCAGTAAAATGAGATCGCTTACATAACTGTGCTCTAAGCTATCATGTCAGAAAAGAGTCAATTATGCAGTGAATATGAGAAGACATTTATGACTAAATTTATCTGGTGCTCCCGCTCTGTGCAACATGTACAGTTTTTCTATGTTGAGAAACTACCTAGCCTCCAGGTTTTCTGTGTGATAATTTGATTTTAAGGGGAACTGCACAGATTTTACACATCAAAGTGTGTTTACACGTCTAGGGCAGTACTTCTGCAGTTATGTGAAAAAAAACTTGTACAAAGCCTTTTGTGGCATTAGAGAGAAGTGTGCAACATCTATATAAATTGCCTCAAGTGATCTTGAACTTGAAGCAGCACCAGCCTGGCATGGAGTTCCAAGTTTGAAAATGAAAGAAAAATCTAGGGTTGTTGAAGTGGGTTTCCCAGACCTGAAGCCTGCTCATCATCTCTGCTTAAAGCCTGAAGTCATCACCCTCTACTGGCATAACAAACTGGAACCTCTCAGTTGAGCTGCACTGTGTATAATCTAGGGTTTTTACAAGGAAATAGGAGCAAAAATATCTTCCAAACATGTCCCCAAGATTGAGCAAGGAAGTTAATTTAAAAAAATAGTTTGAAGAGTATAAATCTAGGTCAGGCCCAGGATAGTAGTCCACCTTGTCCTGCCTCAAAAGTTGTTTTCACAGTTTAAAATGACAAGCAAAGAATAAGACATGAAAAGAACAAAACTTTATTTATAAAAAAATATATCAACAATATCAAATGAATCCCAGAAAAAGCTTTTGCATTTCACCAGTGTAAATCATTCTGGTTGCCTTGAGTCTAAGTGCAACCTGATAGTCAACATGCTCAAGCAGCTCTTCAACCTGTGTGGTATTTTACTTGGATACATGCCTTAATAGCTGTTCAACAAGTCAATATCCTCTGCAGTAAGAGCTGGTGAGGACAAATGTTTTGCTGGAGGGCTCTGATTTGAAGTGTCACATGTTTCTGACTGAAGCTTCCTTTTTTGGATATCATGACAAGGAGTCTGTACATCATTATTTGCCATGGAGGGAATCTGCTTCTCTCTTACGTGACTGTTTGCAGGTCTGTAGAAATGCAGTCTTTCAATCTTGGACTCTGCCTCGCTTTCATGAACCAGCGGTGTTGCATTCAGTACTTCTCTGACAAACTTCTGCCTGCCAACTACAGGAAAAAAAAAACACAATTTTAAAAAGTACCAATTTGCACTATTTTTATAAAGGCCATTTCAATGTAAATGTAGTGAACTTACAAAAACGAAGTGCTGATATTCTTGATTCCTCGACTTTCTTCTGTTTTGGCATTTGTGAGCTATTCATTTCCCACTGGTTCACAACCTGAAAATACATCAAGTATTACTTCATGACACTGCCTACATTAAAGGAAACATGTAGAGTTCTATTGATTTCAAATCAGCATCTAGACATATTTACCTGCTCGGCCCAACCTTCTGTTTTACATCTTGAGTGATCAAAGGTATCCAGTGGTTTCTCAGAATGAATTAGCCCCAACAGGTTCCACATGGTTGTCTTCAATCCTGTGCCAAACTATAGGTATACATTACATTTAGGTGTCAGCATGCCAGTAAGCCATGGCTAAGTGTTACACAGAACTGTTGATGTTATACCTTCAAACTGGTCCCAGATAAATCAAGATTTGCAAGTTTTGGGAGGCATGTGAGGTATCTGAGAGCCCTCTCTGTGATATTGTTGTCTGGATAAGATAGAGAATAGCTTATGAGCAACATTATAGTGACGTGAGCTTTTGGATGCTTCAAATCTGGTATTTGCCCCACCACTACTATATGGAAGCAACTACTAGTTTTGTAACTAACAGGAAACATCCAGAAGCTGAAGGCAGTCCAGTCCCTTGTGCATCATCCGGATAGGTGCTGTCAGTCTTTGCAGGCCCACATCTGACAGACTGTTACTGCCAATGAAAAGCTGAATCAGGCTGCTAAAGTGTAAAGACAGAAGTGTTAGTAACAGCTTTTCTTAAACTTTCCATGTCATTTCTTTGGGAATGTAATACCTTGCCAATGATGTGGATGTTAGATGATGGAAAAGCTCATGATTGTCACCCAGTTTGCAGCCAAACAAATCCAGAGACTTCAAACTATGAAATGTTTTTATTTCATCCATCCGCTCGTGCAGAAGTGGAAACCTGCAGAAATGAAAGGGGGACAAAAAAAATGCAGCTGTTTGTAGCAATGAAACCCAAGAAGCTGGCAGACTTACTCACCTGTTTCGTAGACAGAGTGATCCAAGCACTATGTCTCCATATGCATCATTGAATAACTGCAAGGCTTTCGAAGAAATGTCTGGGTTTAAAAATACACGATTCTCCTCAGCTGCTACAAAAAGTTTATCACCTATTTGCTCAGGGAAGCCAACCAGAGAGTCCACATGGTGAATGTTGTCAACTACAAACAACAAAGTAATGTCAAAGAGAGATTTTGTGGTGTATCGCAGACTTCCCTCTTCATTGTAGGTGAATATAAAATGCTCTTTTCTAGGCACAAACGGATTTGTCCTTCTGCATGATAACACTGGCTTTGGCTGTGCCAGGACTATGTCACTGACACGACGAAGGCTGCCTCTTTCTCGGACGTAAATGGTGCTATTGTCCATAGTAAGGTCGCACAATTACCGGTGTAAAGGACTGCACGTTCAGTCAGCAAAAACTCAAAGTAGCTCACTAGCTAGCTAATAAATAGTGTCATTTCTTTAACTAAAACCTGGTTAAAAGGACACCCGACGTCTGCAGTCGGACTCTTTTACTACTTTCTATATTTTCTCATATTTCACATTTTACGCCATCTTCTTTACTCCTTATATGCATTTTGACAAATCCGGGTTTTCTACGGTAGCCTAGAGTGCAAGGTGCTCGAGTTGCCGTATTTGCTTGCTAACTTCAAAGTAAAAGTTCACTAACAATGAATGCTTGTTTCAAGAGCATCAGTGTACCAAAAAGTTATTATAAGTAGCAAGAATTTAACGTAAGAAAACTTGTACATATATTATAATCAACCTCTCCTTCTATCATTAAAAAAACGTTAAATAAAAAAATGCAAACCCTTACTTTGAAAATGTTTAGGAAGAAGTCTTGTTTACATGCTTGGCATATCCTGCTTCTGACAACGTCATCGTATTCGACAGAAATTAAATTATTTTTGTGGGTTTGGGAGGATAATTTGGTAATTATACATTGTCCAAAGATAATAACAAAAGCATGTTTAAATAAGACCGATATTCTTCCAATTTTTCCCTGCCTTAATATTATGCTACATAGTTAATGTCAAAGTAGTTGATGAGCTGTCAATTGAGAACTTAGTAGCTAACTGTGCTAACTCATTGCGTCTTTTTCCTGTCTTGCTTATTGTGTGCAACGCCTTAAACATACAGGGAAGGTGGAAAAGTTGTGGTTCTTCATATCTTTCGGAGGTTAAGTTGTTGCCCTTGTGCAACAATAACTTGCGGATAAGTTTGAGACAGACCCCGCTGTCTGAATCCTTGTACATGGCGTCGACAAATGATCCATTTCAATTTCAGGGTGAGTGTCAGCCTCCGCAATGTTCTGGAAATTAAGTTGCTTATTTGTTGAATGATATTTTTCCATGTCATCCATGTCTAAATAGAATTTGAAGAAGCCGGCAATCTGTTGGGAGCCAACAGAGATGCAACTACTATCAGCATCGAGGATGAAGATGTGAAGCCCCAGAAGCAAAGCAGTGCTGCTGGTTTCTCTACAGATACTGAGGACCCACTTGCCACTGATGACAGGGCAGAGGTTAGTATAAGCCTTGTATTAACCGTGGATTAATTTTTTTGTCAACTTTTATAATTTTGTTTTATTGCATATTAATTTGATTGTTTTATTTTTCACCAATTTCTCAAATTAAAGCTTCTCTCTGGGCAAAAGAAAAGTGCCCCTTTCTGGACTTTTGAGTACTACCAAAGGTTCTTTGACATCGAGACCCATCATGTAAGATTTTTTTCTAATTTATCTACTGACTTTTTGACACCATTTGTATTGTAGAAGCTGTGAAGTCCTTCAGAACAAATGTAGGCTTCATTTCATTAGCTTACATATTAAGTGGTTTCCAACATTTCTTTCAGGTAAAGGAAAGGATCATTGGATCAATACTGCCATGGCCAGGAAAGAACTTTATTCATGTCTACCTCCGTAGAAATCCTGATCTCTATGGTTAGCTCTTACATAGTATTAATCAGATTTTGACAACATTATCTTTGTTGTACTTCTCTATTTGTAATTATTGTTTCAGATAATCCAAGTGGGCAAACAAACTAAATTTCTGTGTGTGATATTTGTACTTTTAGGACCATTCTGGATTTGCACCACTCTTGTGTTTGCCACTGCCATAAGTGGAAACATATCCAACTTTTTGGCACACTCAGGCAAACCAAACTTTAAATATACCCCAGAGTTTCAAAAAGGTCAGTACCTCTATGCTTTCATACAGGTTTACATGAAATAGAGGAGGGAAACATCCATTTCACTCTGTGTCTTTTGATTCTTTGTATTTTCCAGTGACCATAGCTGCAACAGTAATCTTCAGCTATGCTTGGTTAGTGCCTCTTGCCCTCTGGGGTTTTCTGCTATGGAGAAACAACAAGATCATGAACTTGGTGTCATATTCCTTTATGGAGATTGTCTGTGTGTACGGATATTCTCTTTCAGTTTACATACCTGCAGTGGTAAGATAAGTTTGTTTGTTTTCTCATTTTGAAATAGCAGTATTACCAAATGAAGTACTATACTGAATTTAAAGTACTGATATAACTTCCATAAAATTAGATGCATATTTAATAACATAATTCCCTGTTTTTTTTATGATTTTCTTCTTTTAAATTAGGTTCTCTGGATTCTCCCATTTGAATGGCTGAGTTGGTGCTCCATTGTGGTGGCACTGTGCCTTTCTGGCTCTGTACTGGTTATGACTTTCTGGCCTGCAGTCAGAGATGACCACCCCAAAGTAATCATAGCATTCCTGTCAGCAATTGTGTTGCTCAACGTCCTGCTGGCTGTTGGTTGTAAGGTAACTGTAGTTTCTTATGATACTTAATTACAAAATAGAAGGATGGCACACTGCATGTACGCTAATCTAGTTAATTCATGCTACCTGCCCATCTTGGTTTAGATAACAATGACTGGCTCTTTCTCATTTATTCTCAGTGATCTCAGCATGGCCCAGCTTTGAACTCACTTCTCCATGCCCATCACAGACTACACTACATTACACTGATAGTTTTGCATTTCTCTCCCTGTGTTTTTCTGGGAAACAAATATACCTTATAGTGTCAAGTCAATTCCCTCTGGGGAGATGCTTTTCAGTGGAAACTGCAACTGCATTGCTAAGTGGTGTGAGAAAGTGCTGCTTGTGAACTTCCTAATGTGAATACTGTCCGGTCCTCAGGAGTATCATATGTCTCGCCACGTTCTTGTAATTAGTCTACAAAGTAAGCCATGTCTGAAGGCTGACTAAGATGAATGGTTTCCAGAAATGCTGTATTCTCTTCTGTATCACTGAACATTTGCCGCACACTTTCTCACAGTCTGGCTTTCGTTCTTGATTGATAAACAATTTCTCATAACATATTATTGCCCTGTCAGTGCTCCTTTGTACAAGTTCTTTGACACCTTTTTACTTATTTGAGTTTTCTTTTCCAGACCTACTTTTTTAGCGAACCAGAACCAATACCAGTACCAGCAGCTAACAAGTCTTCTACAACTGGGGGACCATCGAAGACATGAAAGACTCTCATTGTCTGGAGGTACCAGTAGTGACACAAAAGCTTTTTAAGCTATAATCCTATTATACAGATATACAGATATACTGATATATATATAAATTATATGTATCTGCCTTGTGCTTTTTTCATGGTTGTTTGTATATTTACACTCAGAAGTGTCATGAATGAGGACTTTTCTACATTACTGGCCCATTTTAGGAGCTTTGGCTCAAGTGCGTCTTTATGACCTGCTAAGGCCGAACATCTGACACTGGACTTCCTGTACACGATTTTGCCTTGCCAAAGCAAGTGTTTTTTTTTAATTGCAGGTTCTCGTGTTGCCTTATTAGAGAGAATCAAGTTGCTGTGGTGATGAAGTCATGCAACGTCTGAATTATACCTGCACTTGTACATCCTGGCTTATCACCCTAACCTTCTGTGTGCATGCCTGGTTCAGCTGCGTGACATCTGAAAATGAACAATAGTAGCAAGTCTGTATTTCTTTTTTTTTTTTCTACTGGGATGGGTTTTAAACTTCCATAAATAAATGGAGTATGGTTTAAAACAGCACAAAAGATGTATTTTAGTACAGTTTTATACTTAATAGCTCTAATGTTTTTTTTTTTAAACATTTCTATAACAAGTCATTTCATAAATGGTGGTGGCATCAGTGGCATGCATTGTTATATACCTATAATGGGAAATGGATAATTTACTTTGTGCACAGACTTTTCTCTGTAAGCAGTTATACATGTTGGTAAGAGAACTAAGGATTAAAGTTATTACACATGGAGCTGTTGTATGTTCCTCTTATGTTCCTGTAAGTGCCCTCAACTAATGCCAAAGACCTATGCTAAATTTTCAAGTGGTCATGTAACTATTTTTGTATTAAATTTGTTGTTATTATGGCACATTTGTTTGGATGTATGGAATTCAGTGATTCATGGACCAAAAAAAAATAAAACATGGTTATTATGGGATGTATTTTATTTGAATGTCATCGTTATGACAGTTTTCAATTTAGTTTTGATCCCAGATCCTGTCTTTAGCACAAACTGAACTCAGTGAACAAGTTTCTTTATATTATATAAAATAAGTAATTGACTATAATTGTTTCTTGTCATGACAACAGAAAATTGATATCCATCCATCCATCCATCCACTTTCTATGCCAGCTGTCATAGGCCAAAAATTGATATTCAGGTCTTCAGTATACATATAAGGGCATTCATATTTATTCTAAACAACTTAAATCCCTGTCAAATTGAAAGAAATTATAGAAATTTACTAAATGATTTTTTTTTTTTTTTTTGATCCACTGTCATTTGTAAAAACAATGTGTCTACTTAAAAAGTCCTAATAAGGCTCACTGTCTGGATATTTGCATTGGATGATTGCTTAAAATACTTTTCGTGAATCTTCATTTTAGGCGTCGCAACCTTAAGTCACCCCAGCTCCCACACCTGTAGGCAACGTGACTCACTTCTATCAGTTCCTAACTACATTAGAGGCTGCCAGTACATTTCAACAGCTGGACATTTTAAATATTTAAAGGAGAGATTGTAACTAATCAGTATAACTTGGAACATTTGAAAGAGATTGTCTAACTTTAAAAGTGAGCTGCTGCTACCGTTTTCCAGCTCATCCATCTAAACTGTCGCGTGGACGAGCAAACTGATAGAATCTACCATGTCACCGTTTGGATTCACAGATCGCCCGCAGTGGAAAATGTCACAGTATATATGCGAAGCTGACCACATGCAGGCACACGGCGTGTGGCCAGCATTTTACATGCAAGGGACCCGCATAGGGACTTATGCTTAATATTTCCACTAATTAACAAGAGCAAAGTATTTTGATTAATTAACAAAACAGAAAGAAAAAAGTGTCACTTGAACCTTTGTCAAAGGGATGGTGGCGTCCTAATTAATGGTCATTCTAGCCCCAGCTTTGAGTTACATAGGAGCTGCCTGTCAAACAGATAACCCTGTTAGAGGTATGTCACCTGCCTCAGTCTCAGGAGTCCAGGCAGCTGCTCATGCTTGTGGATTTATCAGCACAATACACAAGGACTTGATTTGTTAGAACATTTGTTCTTTTCTTGGAAAATGCCTTTTTGATTTTTTTTTTTTTTTTATATAGATTTATATGTATTGTGACTTGAAGACCTTTCCACAGGATGGCCACCTCAAATGGCAAAGGTGAAAAAGTGTCCAAATTTGAGACACTGAAACTTTTGGAGAAATGCAGAAAGGAAAGAGACGACGCCATGCAGAGAGAAAGTGTCCTCAGAGAGAAACTCAGACAGTATGAGTCAAGGATGCGTTCAACAGAGGCTCTGAAACAGAAACTGAAGACCTTGACACTGGATAATAAGGAGCTGAGGAAACAAGTGAAGGCTCTTCGTACTGAAATCGGTCTTGAGTGCAGCCCTAAGTTCAATGGAAAGACCACCAAGGACATAATCAATGACTTGCATGAAAAGGAACGTGAATGCAACTCCCTGGTGGAAAAGGCTGGAAAACAGAGTCTGACCATTGATGACTTGACATCAGAGTTGGCAAATACAGTCACCTCCAAAACACTTTTAGAAGATCAAGTGCAGTCATTGCAGCAAAATCTCAAGGATATGACAAATAATCAGCGTCGTCTGCTTAAGTTGTGGGAAGACAAGAAGTCCCAGAGGGAGCAGCTTGCCCTCCCTGCTATTACACAGAAACCTGGACAGAAACCATCCATCCATAAAGCAGTTCAGACTGACATGTCCATCAGTTCCACCCATAAGCTTCCAGCCAGTGCTTTTGAGATAAAGCCATTTTCACGGGATAATGACAGAAACACTGTTTTGGATAAACACAGTTTCCCAACTTATGGAAACGGCTATAATCACGAAAAGAAAGCTTTCATGCATGATGAAACTAAAGGAATTCAAAACTGACCTTACTGAAAGCCACAGACTCTCTGCACTGACATGGCAAATGACTACTGGACAGCTGTTTTATAATGACAAAGAGTACAATGAGACACAATTTTAAAGCTGATTTATGGCCTGTCTCGGTGCCTTGTGTAATTCCATCTTGTGACAATGTTGTTTTAATAGCATTTGCATAATTTAAATGTAACCTGACTTTGTGGATCTGGGAAAGTCGACCTTTCAGGAAAATATTTGCAAGCTGATCTTTATGTGATGATGAAATTTAACAAAGCGTACATGTTCCACTCAGTGAGAATTTATATATGATCTTTAGTTCAAGAAGCAAACTTAAATTCATGCGGATATGAAATGCTGGCAGCAGGCAGGAAGATGGACAGCTTTTAATCGGGGTCCTTCAGAGGTCCTTTGAATGCATGTGGCGCGATATGGGAAACTGAGGCGTAAATAGTTTTGACAGCCGTTTCCTTTTCGCCGACCGGATTAAAATTTATCCAAACAACATGTTTTCTACAGAGCAGAGTTGTTGGTTTATCCGCAAGGTGAGTCTTTTTTTCTTCTGACGTCAGATGGTCATTCATAAAGTGATTTTTCGCGTGTGCTAGCCTGCTAAACCCAAGTCTATTTATGCTAGCTTCTTTGAGTGCAGCTAATGAGCGTCTTCAAAGTTTATGTATTTAATATATTCTAAAATTATCTTTAAATATATTTATGGAAAGTCGAAATTAACTTGTACAGAAACCGGGGTGTGAAGGGTGATTGTTCAGATAAAAGGAACGCCAGCAAAAGTAAAAAAAAAAAAAAAAAAGGCATGCGTTGGCTCGCACTGAAAGAACATATGCCACATAGTTTGTTGGATCATGAGCAAAAAATAAAGTGAGTTTTGAACATTGCAGCTTTATCTAGGCATTAACAGTTCCACATGGGTATCACTCTATGGGGAAGATGGAATTGCGATACGGTATTGCAGATGTTTGTGTCTTGGTTTTCGGTCCCTTTTACAGAATTTTACACCCCTAAAGATATTGTTTCAAATTACAAGCTCTCCGGAAAGTTCCTTTATAGCACAGAACACCCCTATATATCAATCTTAAATTCAAGTAAGACAAAAAAAACAAAAAAAACAAAAAATCCTTTCAGATGGGAATAAGGAAGAAACCACTTCTTTTTTCTCTACATAGCATTGAATCTTTACTGTTCAGTAATTGTGTATTTGTTTTCTATGTTCAGGTGATTTGTTGGAGAGTTGCCGCCAGTATTGCCTGGGCTGTCCTGCTGTTGCCACCCAGCACAGCGATTTTTTTGATCCTCAGCAAATTCAGTCTTCTCCACCCCATTCGGACGATATCAGGTCAGTCAGCGCACTGCATTTTGAGATTTGATTCGGAGCTCTGTATCAAGCTTACCTTGGACTCCTACTACCTCCAGAATGCCTCTCCCTGCTAACAAGTGCGAGTGCCATCTTCTCCTTCATCCTGCTGTGTGGAGTGATCATCATGGTTGGTTTCTTGAAGTTTGAGTATTACACAGGTGAGTCTCAGGACCCTGCAAAACTCTCCTGTGGATATTATTTACTACTGACATGTTGGATATTTCATATGTAATTTTTCATTCGTGGAGCCGAAATTAATGTCGCCAATTCAGCTGGCAAAAAATAGCTTATAATAAATAAAATGCTGTCTTCAGTATGTAATGCAGTTTGCACAAGACTAAATCATTTGATTCTGCATGAATATTATCTGTTAAGTAATGAATAAATTGTTGAATTTAATAAACATTTTAGACATTGCTTATCATGAGAAATCCCAAATACTCATTTGGTTAAAAACACTGAGTGTATTTATGATGTAAGGTAAAATGAGTTACATTTTACTTACTTCTCAGGATAACTAAAATACCTGATTATTTAGCACTGATTTAACACATTACACATTCAGTTACGGTGCTTTAGTCCAGTCTTTAGTGATGGGGAATAATATGACACACACACACTGCTGAAAATGGTTCCAGTAATTGTGTGTACACAAATGTATACATGTGCATTCTTCTACAGTTTTGGGAACAATTTCTTTAAAATGCTTTGTTTAGATTTTAAAATTTTTGGTTGAAACTTTTTTCATTTTACTGTGTCTCTTCAGTCATTCCGACTATTGCCTGCTCGAAAATTGCACTGTTTGGTCAGCTGCTCCACCCACGACAGCTTGTCAACTCCCTGGTCCACTGCATCATGGGAATAATTGTAGCTTGGTGTTCTGCCATTACCATCGGTTTTAGATATGAATCTCTCGGCTACCTGTGCGCACAGAATGATGGGTAAGCGGCTACCACACAAAACTATTGTGGCGAACTTTACCCGCTTCATAGTTTAACTGCCTTGCTTTGTTTTCGATCCTGACAGTTATCCTCAAATGTGTCTGAATGAATATCATCTCATCCTTTTGCTGGCTGGAGCCTTTGTTGGATTCTCTCACAGTCTGCTGGGTGTGATCCACAACATGAACTATGTCTCCTTCCACACTGTTCAGGTAAATGATGGGACTTTTTTAAATTTTATTTTGTCCACTTTGCCTCACATATGACAGTGGCAGCGTCAACATCAGCCAAAATTAATTTATACATCTTGACTGCAGATATCTCTAACCTGTTTTTACTGCATTTACTGAGACTAAACAATTAAGCCAACTTTACCAAACAAAAATACCACCACTCTTGTGTGAGTTACTACTTGTTGTTCATGTTCATTTATTATTTTCCCAGCAAAACAAATATCTTCACTTCAAGGGATCTCTTCCTTTGGTGGTGAAGTGCAGTGCCACTCAGGCACTTTACTCTGTCAGGAACTACATTGTTGTGTATTACTTTTTGGGTATGTAACCTCTTTTATAATTAAAAATATACTACTGCACCTTAGAAGAAATTGCTTGAGGATTTTCTTTTAAGCAATTTCTTGCTGGTCTAGTCTACTTAGTGATTTTTATATTTAACTACTATGTGCTTTTTTTCTTTTCTTAAATCTGGATTTTGGCTTTTTCTGCACAGCATTACTGGAAGTGCTAAGTATTTTAATTTAATATCAACAGGATACATTCCAAGAGCTTGGATCTGTAAAACACTGAATCTTCAGTTGGACAGGTTAGTAGGAGATCATATATGATTTATCAAAAATACTTGACAGTGCTTTGTACCTGATCAGTAACAGGGCTGATGTAAAAAAGAAAAAACAAAAAACTGGATGAACATATTTGTGTGTGTGCTCCAGCTCTGCCCAACCTCTTGACAGTATAGCTGGACTGCTGGACCTCTCCCTGCTCTACCACCTCTGGATCAGTGCCACCTTTCTTCTCTTCACATGGTATATCACACTGCTGCTCTTTAGGATTTTTCTCACTGAGGTATGTATCTGTTACAGACAACATTTAGACCTCTAAATATTTAAAACCAATTGTGCTTTGCAATATCACTTTTGTGAAATGTCCCCGTTATCCTTTGTTCTGTCATGTTATTATAAATCCTTTTTTCCATATAGAAGATTTGTTTTGACTTGACTATAGTACATGGGCAAAATGTGGATTACTGCTTAACTCAAAATTAAGTTGGTCAGTGGAAAGCTGATCATGGTAACCACCATAAAATAAGGAATCAAATTTTACTGATCATTTGTGAATATTAGGGTTAGGGTTGGGGTTAGACACTAGGGGGCAGCAGTGTCAATGCACTGAATTTCTAAGAGCTGAAATGCACCAGACTTGGCCAGACAACATCTTTTAGATTTATGGCAAATCCCTTGTAATCACTTTATGCAAGCATTTTAATGTATACTTCTGAAGACTTTTAATGACATTAAACAATAAATTTCCTCTGTAGGTGTACAGTTTTCCTGTGCAGTCCTCTTTTACTGAAGATGCAGACCATTGTCTTCCTAAAGTACTTACTGAAAAGCAGCCAATGATATT
>VUQI01001573.1:0-12325 GCA_015106735.1 Paratilapia polleni | reverse complement strand
ATTTTTTCCCATAAAAAAAAAAAAAAAAAAAAAAAAAAAAAAAAAAAAAGGTCAATTTAGGGACAGAAAGAAATATAATGTGTCACAGTTCCATATTGTGTATAAATAAATGAAAGTCAAGCCAACCTTACTATAAAGCGCTTAGTAGATTCACTGCTTACATTTCTGCCTACTGGCAAATATATATTTTTTAATTTGCTTGTATCATTTTAATGCTAATATCTTTTCTTCAATACAATGTGGGACAACAATATAGAGAACACAAGCAAAAGAGAGACAATGGGGTGATTGTTTATTAACTTTTGCAGCAATGTATTTCGAGCTGTTTTCCAACTTAACGTAAATACACTGATTGACTTCACCGGACCCTCAGCTGTGATGCTACTCTGCTACATGTGCTGCAGACAGTGATAAGAGTGCTGTAAACAGTAATGTCAGCAGCTCTTCAGGACAAACTATGTGATGACACCATTTCTAAATGATCCCAAGCATCCTGTCCTGCATTATGTTTTGGAAAATAAAAAACATATACTGGTACATATAGGACACCATATAAGCAGATACCAATATATCTGTGACAGTCTAACAATATGAGCAAACTCAGTTGGACTCTACAGGTACATGTAAATCTTTTACTTTATCAATGACTTCACCAAATGCAGTAAAACTGGTATGTAGTTAGAGAGATATTCTTTACTTTAAATCAGTCATTTACACACAGCAACTTTTTTCAACATTTCTATCTATTATGTGAATGATCTCTCCCACACTTAGCATTGTGACAGTTTTAGAGGGCTTCTTCGAGTTTAAACATATCACAGAATGTACAGTTTTGCCCTGTGGCAAATTCTGTTTGCCCTGTGGCAAATTCTTTTTCTTTTTGTATTAATTTTGCTTGTAGGTGGCTGAACAGGCTGCAGACTAAATGGAACTCCAGTCGCTGGCCTGATTAGGGTTAGTACGTCTGAAACCCAGTTTTTGTTAACTTCAATATGATGCCAACTTTGATGTTAACTTCCTTTATTTTCTCAAAGCACGCCTTTGTTTCCTTGTTAAGTTTCCCTGTTCCTTGTGTGCTCATGGTTGCCATAGGGAGCATTTAAGTAAACAAAGAGGTAACTATAGGATACGTGCCATGACCTACAGTTGTTTGTGAGACCCCTGCAATGTCCAGGATTTCTGAACTGATCACTTATAAAATGTGGATTGAACAATTATAGACAAACACTACTAGACTAAATTAAACAGTTGGCCATGTCATGTCTTTACTGAACACATTAGTTAACGAGTACAAAAAAACAACCTCCACCAGATGTTTCCTGTAGCTGTTGAGACACAGGAAAATTTTTAGATCAATGCTCCCAGAAAAAAAAAAAAAAACTGGGCCACAGCATCTCAGTTGGGTCAAAGTCAGGACTTGGATTTGGCTAAAACATGAATTACCTTCTTTCTAAGCATTCTGTTGTCAATTTTTTTGTATGAGTCACTGTCTTTTTGCATCAACCAACATCTCCCAAACTCCAGATCATGCACTGCCCTGCCCTGATGTTCTCCTGTAAAATGTATTGATCCAATTATGTAGCCACTGTTTCCTCAACTATTGCAAGACATCCTGGGCTCAAGGTAGCCCAGCAGCCCCACACGAGTCCCAGAAATGTTGTGGAACAACAAGGTTTGCCTGCACTGTGAGGAATTATTCAGTGTGCTTAATAAAGATATGAAAAGTACAACCTTTGGTGTGTTATTAGTTCAGTTTCTTGCAACTGTGGTTGCCCGTTCTCTAGTTTTCAACATTACTGGTGGGTAAATCCATCACTGAAATGAGAAATGTAACTCTAGCCTCTCTTTCTCCTTCTTGGTGAAGCAAATAAAGGGCACTGACCTCACTGCTGTTCCAGCCAAAGCTGTCAGTGAGGCTGGCAGTGGAGGCACTCTGCTGGTCCACTAGCAACAGACGGGCAAAGAGTCTCTGAAGCTCCAGTGGGATCACTCTGACCTGAGGAGAAGAACAACAAACCTCATTAAACTTTAAAAAGACCTATCAAAACCAAGCTTTCACCTTTTGCAACACATACTTTAACCTCTGGTTTCTCTTTGTCTTCCAGACATCCTAATTCCTCTGGCCCCAAACTGAACAGCTCCTCTGCAAACACGCACCAAACAACAAATATGTTAAAAAAGAATAACAGCTGTCCTCTGGTTAAGTGCTGCAATGGTGGGAGGGTCACCTGTCCTCACCTCTGAACTCGGGGGTGAACAGCAGGGTCTGGAGCAGAGAGTTCAGGTAGCAGGTCCCGCCCTGGTTCTTGATGCCACACAGATTGCTTCTTCCTCGAGGTGGAGGTGGCTCATCTCCCACCTTTGAAACTCTTCCCTTGGAGGAAGTCGAAGAGAAGCCCTCCTCCTCCTCTTCCTCAAAAAGATTCCCAAACATGCTTTGTTAGGATTTTTTTATTTTTTTTTTTATTATTACTCCGTTGTGTCTCGGTTATGCTGTGATTCAGCCTCGCAGTAAATCGTGTGTTAGCACTCCGACGTGCCCTCTTGCTATCTCATCTTGGTTTTGCCGAGTTCTCTGTTGACAATGGCCGGGCTGACTCTGAAGTAAGAAGACTTCACTGGACTAAACATTGCGGCTAGTACCGGATGAATAAGCAATGAAATTTGCAGTTGTCTTTTTGGGTACCTTAGCACGCTAACAAAGGCAAATCAGAGGCAGCTCGACACCAACGAGCAGCTTGACAGCTCAGCGAAAATTAAAGAAAAAAAAAATCACACTGTCGGTAACATAAACGGTCAGTGTCACAACGACTGGGAAAACAGCGCCGTCTTACCGAAACTCTAACAGTTTGTTGATTAAACTGTTACTCAAAATGGGAATGGATGCAGACCATTTCTTCCTCTGTTTGTCTTAAAACAGAAAACAAACGAAACGTAAATAAAAATACCGTCGTTGAACAGTGAGCAGCCATGTTTCTTCCTGCCAAAGAATGAAATGATGCATTATGGTTCTTGTAGTACCAAACTTGGTTAAGGCGCGCACTAAAATAAAGGTAGCTGAAGCTCTTTTCCATAATTGACCAATCACATTTCTGTCATTTGCTGTCATTTTATGATACAGGTATGAAGAAAGTTTACGTTTTATATCTACATTTTCTTTACAGAAACAGCAATTCCGTAAAGAAACTACATTTCCGGCAAGTCTATGCTTCGAGGTTAAGAATGCATTATGGGACTTGTAGTCTTTTATAAGCGAATATCTTGTGGTTGCCCAAGGCCATGTGCAAACTGCACCAGACAAATGATTAGCTACAAAAAGAAAAAAAGACTTGCTGACACTCTTCAAGCTCTAAACGACATTATCTATTGTATAAAGAACTTTTATCCCACATATAAACATATTAGATAAAGTTTATTTAAATTTCAATAATTTACTGTCACCTTTCATATACAATTCATGTAGTCAGAGGCAAAATATAACAATCAATACAATTTTCTGTTAGAGAACACATTCCAGTTAGTAAACAAAATATCATTAAAATATCAATGCTCTTACAGAAAGATAGAAATTTCAATTAGGTTCTGTCAGAAAAGACACACAAATAGATATTTAAAATATATTTTTTCTGTGGCCCATGTTATTTTTGTGTTAAAATGAGATACATCAGTTGTTAACGTAGCACAGTGTGGTGGGTGACTGTACGCAGGGCTGATCACTGTACAGATACCCCAGCTAACACCCTGAGGGAATTTCTGAGCAGTCAACAATAATTTCATAATTTAATATAATCTTTCATTTCAGTAATTCATTTAACTGTTAAATTAGCTTTTGTGAATTATTTCCATACATGATGGCTCCAAAAAAGGTCAGATAGATACATACAGGAACATACAGACATTTACAGGGAAGGCACAAGTGTAGAAATAAACAAATGCAGGACACAAAGCCACAAGCAAACATTTTTTGTTTGTTTGTCTAGTAGGTTTTCAGCATGAACACTTTCGAGAGAGGTGCTTTGGCACTGGAGTAGATTAGATATGATTCTCCTTTAGCACTGAAAAACTCCCAGTCACTGCAGCCGATTGTCGGGAGCCAGTGAACAGGAACAAATCCTTCATATCCCTGCCACCTAAACACAAACAGAAAAGAGTAATCCCATTAGTGCATTAGTGCAGTCTTAAAAATGCTATTATTCTTTCTGTAGTCTGGCTCACAGTAAAAAAATAAATCTACAGTACAACAGTACACATGTATGTCTTCTGAGGTGGTTTCATGACAGATACCAAAAGGCAATCAGGAGGAATTATTTCACACTGGGAGGGGTGTTGTTGACAAGTTGAATACCTGTAGAGAATGCTGTTGAGAGAGTAGGATTCTCCATTGAAGGAGTTAGCAACAACCAGAAAATATTCCTGCCCGAGGCTGAAGAACTCCCAGTCTACTGCACTGGAGAGAAAGAGGAAGGTATGTGGAGATGATGAACAGATAAAATGGCATCAAGAAAATATCTTCAAAGTTTCTGAGTGTACATGCACCTGGTAAATATTATCGGGTGACTGAACATCTATACCTGTAGGTGACAATGTCCTGGAAGCGGACAAACAGCTGTGCGCTCATGTCCAGTTCATAGATAGTGGAGTTAATGGTGTACTGACTTGGTCCATTACCATGGAGTCTGTGTCCATTGGCAACAACCAAGAAAACTCTGCTGCCAATCTGGAACATTTCCCAGTCTGTGGCACAGAATGTCTGAGAGAAACAACCAGTAAGTTCATCAAATACTTTATCCCTCAAAGGGGCAACTCATGGCATACAGTTAGAAGTTAAATATGTATGTTAAACATCACTGATGATGATGGGAATAGTTCTGTTAGTATTAAAATAATAATAACATTAATAATAATTAAATTTTTAACAGTGCTAGAAAAAAAAACAGCAGGAAATCACTGAAGTCCTCGGAGTTCATCATCTGGGAACTAGTAGTATCTCTATGCAGCATTATGCCAAATTATACACGAAACCTTTGCTTCTGATGATGGTGCTAAAGTCAGGGAATCACTAAAGTAATCATTAGAATTTCATCACAATCCAACTGATAGTTGTCAACGCGTGTCATTAAACTAAGAAAAACTAATTGCATGTCTTTTTCTGAAGACATGTAAGGCTTCTCATTATTTTGTAGATAGATAGTTATTTAAATGTGAATGTTTTCCAAATATACTTGTTCTTCTTTACATTAAAAGTAAAGGAAACACTCCAATGGGGGTTTTGGTCTGGCTCAGGCGAGGTACAAATGGGCTGCATTATATGTAGCCCATGCACTAAAATAAGTTTCAGATCGTGAACATAGATTAACAGACTTGCACTGCATCCATAAAGCCAAACAGCTATCATAGCTAAAAGTATGTCAGAAATATGTTTTCTCACCCTTTTCTGTAGGATTTCAGTTAATTAATTTTCACAAGCCCTGAGGTGTTTTCTGCATCCTCACATCTGGCAGTGGCGTTCCCCTTAATCACACATCTCCTTCTGTTTTCTCGTGAGACTATCAATGTGTCAACACTCTCACATCAGATGTGGTTCGTTTCAAATATATGATTCACTATTAGTTACATGTCAAAGCACTGTTATCGCTCAACCAAATCATGGCAAACCGCATACTCTATTTTTGGCCCCGTCTAAATGTATGGACACGCCTACCCCTTACTCCCCATCTCCCTTCCATTAGCCTTTTTCTCTTTCCCTGTTCATATTCCTTTCATTGTGTTTTTAGAGTCAAAGTAGTTTTCCATAATCATCTCATAGATACAGATTTCATCAGGAGAAACCAAGGGTAAGAAGATGAATGGTATGGAAATCATGCAGCAAAATGCTACAATAAAAGTTCTACAAAACTTCATTTCCAGCCACCCTCAAACTCCCTCAAAAGTTTCGGTGTATTGTGGCAAGGTAGCAAAACAGCTGAGGTGAAAATCTTTTTAGTCTTTTTGGGCTATTTTATTCTTACCACAAACCTTAATTTTCTGGAACACCTGGAAGCTTCCATTGACCCAAACATAGATGACGGAGTCTACTGAGGTGGTCACTCCATCAAAAGCATTTGCCACCACCAGGAAATAGTAAGGTCCGACAGTGAAGAACTCCCAGTCATATGCCCCTGAAGTCGGTAGCATCTGGTGGACCTCAAAAGACTTTGATAATCTGTTCCACTTGTATATCACACTGTCTATAGTGTGATTAATGTCACCTGAAAGACAAACAAGCACGAGATGCCATGCCAGGAACTGTGGAAGTTAACAGTTAACAGTCACTTGATTGATATTTCGTTTTTACCTTGTCTATGATTTGCCACAGCAAGATAAGTGTGTCCATTAATGTTAAAAGCCTCCCAGTCCCGTGCACAGTGGGTCTGCAGAGTTTGGAACTGCATAAACCGTTTTCTCCTTTTGCTCCACTTGTAAATCACAGAAAAGTCCGCCTCTGACTCTTTGCCAAATCGCTTGTCTGGTCCTCCCCCAGAATTAGACACCACCAGATATATCTACATCAAAACAACAAAAGAGACAGAGTGCAAGTTCAAAGCTTCTCTTCAGAATAAAGTGTGATCTCTCCACTAACTTGTCATACCTTACTGCCCATGCTGAAATGTCTCCAAGCCAGGGCTCCGTGTGTGCTGATATTCTGGTAGAGCTGGAAACCTGTTTTGGTCCAGAGATACACAGCAGAGCCAGATGCCGCAGACCGGTGAGCCATAGCAGCCATCAGACCCATGCCAGGTACCTGGAACACCTGGAGATTGGATTTAAAAAATTAAGAAAATTAAGATAGAGCAGACTTACAGTGGGTTTATGTAAAGGAAATCTAAAATTAAAATGAAATAACAAAGTAAAATTTAAGAGTAACAACAAAATTAAGGGTTCTGTGTTAGTTAAGTCTGAGTAAGTTTCTTTTAAAAAGTATTAAACACAACAAATGTATAAAAGTGGATAAATACCTCTAGATCATGTGTCTCTGAGCTGGTGGTGAGCACCTGATGTTCTAACACGTAGTCCAGTCTTTTGTGATCTGTGTTGATAGAAAGGAGTGGGTTGTGCTATTTTTTTTTCATTCTAACAAGAAGAAAAACTTGCTCATCAGTGGATGTTGGATTCTCACCCTCTAACACAGTGATCCAAACTGTACCGTCACAGAGGTAGAGGCCCTTCCGAAGTGGATTAAACCACAGCTGACCTTGTAGCTGCTCTGAGCATGACCTCTCCAGCCCCACAGACACTCGCTCTTCGGTTTCTGACAGATCATATTAAAATCACAAAGCAATAAAAGAAACGCAGAAATACATGATGTCTTGTTTACTGAATTGGATTCCTTGCATGTGCAAATTACCATAAGTAGTCTCATGTCTATCACCCTCTGTCCGTATGACTGGCAGGTCTAAAAGAAGTGGTGGTACTGACAGAGCTGCTAGCCGGGGGTCAGAAGAGGGGCAGATTTGATTGGTGGCATCTGAACCTGGCACCAGAACCAGCTGTCGTAGCAGACCCTGAATATGGGATCATAGAAGAAGCAATCAGAGGTCACGGCATAGTCAAGGATCTCACTATAGTCTGACATGAAGAATTGCATCTTACTGAAAACAAGCCCTTCCATCTCCCCCGACTGCCAATGTGGAATCTGGATCCCTGAATGTTGAGGTCTGGAGGGAAAGGCCTGGAGGGGTTGCTGTTTGCCGAAAAGATATGTATAATTATTTCTAATGGCTGAAGTCAGTTGTTTTTCTTCTGTAAATGAACTAAATTTTCTATAATTAAAGTAGTTCACTATTTTTAGAGTTCAATGCTAGGCATGAATTGTATTACATATATAAGTGCTGTGTGGGTGTTGATATTCCTCCTTTCTGCATGCCAGAGGGAGTTTCCACTAGAAAAAACCATCTATCACATACTGTCAGGCTACTATGATATGGCTGTAGGGCATGAGCAGATTTTGAGCACGACCATTTTATTGTGGTGAAGGATCTACTATGCCTCAAGGGGAATTTAGAAGGAACAGGAACAGAGAAAAGTGGGAGACAGACGTACCCCACCCAGAGAACAGAGAAAAGAGAGAAGCAACAGGGGAGAAAAGATGAGCTTACACTTCCACTGGTGAGCTGCAATCCACTGTGAGCCTCGCATGATGACTACCAATGGCTAGAACAAGGGTGTGCCACTGGTTATCAGCCAGCTGGGTTCCTCGAAACACCCAGTGCTCTACAGCTTCTGCATGATTTTTAAAAAGGAAGTGCAGACGTTTCCTTGACAGTTTAAGTCCAAGAATGATCCGCCCATGTTCCCCATTACTCTTGACTCTCTTCGTCTGCCTCTGTTGCTCTCCTCCAATGATACTTCTCTTCTCTTTATTGCTTTTCAAACTGTCTCCTTCATCATCATCCTCTTCCCTCTGTGCCACTGCACTTTTTTTCGGCCCCATCAAAGAAAAAACATATTCATTTTCCTGTTTGAGAAACAAGAAAAAAGTTCAGACAGACTGAATGTGGCAGTAGTCAAAAGGAACATAGCACTCAAGTAATGTGCATTTCTGGCAGAAAAAATGGCACCTTTTTGCTTCACTATGTTCTTTTTAGCTTCAGATTTTAACAAAATCTGAAGCTAAAATCTAGGTCCTCTTCTACCAGGTGTAATATGGGACTGCAACAGGAAAGGTCTCCAATTTCTCTCAAATCTATTCTGTGATTTGGGTTTGTACAGACACAGTCTTTCCATTTACATAACAGACAGCATCTCCTCAAGCTAATGTGCAAAGCAGGGTGGAGTGGTACAATCTGTGTTTTACTCAAGTAATCCACTATTATTACTTGCAACACATTTGTAAGTCTTTTCACACTCCAGCCGTCATCAGTACGGAGGCGTTTCAGTCAGATGCTCACCTTGGGTGCATGGACAGTGATTTTTAATGTCACAACAAGGGAGAATTCCTTGGGGAAGAGATCACAATTCACCAGTAGTTGTGAGGAGGGAAAGCTCAATGAGGCATCCGGGCTTGAGAAATGAACACCCCTCACCCCGCCGGCCTGCTTCATGTGCACCCCTGGCACAAGTTTGGATGGGTCCCTCTCGAGGACAAAAGACAGGAGATCCAGGGGAAGCGAATCTGAACACAATAAGCAAATAAAGAGGATGAAAATGACTTGTATTGCCACACTTTAAACTTCCTGGCATCACAAAAGTAAATCTGAGGAATCCCTGGGATGATTAATGGGATAGAAAAGAATCAAAGCCCCAAGTTTTTCAAGTGTATTCAAACAAAATCACTCATGGGCATTTTTGAGGTACTTGAATATTAGCTTTTCGTGCCACTTCACACTTTTACTGAACTTCAGTACACTAGATTTGACAGCTTTAGTTATTGCAATGAAAATGTCAAAATATGATGCGTTCTTCTAAAAAACAAAAAAGAAATGAAAAGAAACAAAAAGCATAACATTATATATCAACAGAAAACAAACTGGCAAATATAATTTGATAATTAATGCATCATTATTTATTCATATAAGTGCAACATTTTTAATTCTTCAGATGGATTTTTTTCTACTTATACGCTGAGTATAAGTAGAGAGCATCTTCAACTACTGTGGATCAGTTAAAATGTAGCCATTGGTTTGTTTTAAGTAGACACAAGTCAAAAAGGTCAGGAACCACAGGAAACGAATAAATTTACTAATGCCCCACTACCACCACACCCTGGAGCGTGAGAAATAGCCCTAGGTGGTGGTGGAGGTTTATTGGGTTGCTATTTAAAAAAAAACAAAAATCTTTCTTAAGCAACAGTAATGAAAGAGAAATACTCCCAAACTGATGAGACATCATGTAAACATGCGCTCTGTACATCCTGATATTTGAATGTGTATGAAATTGTTGTGGAATCCCAACCACACCCAGTGCCTGTACTTGTTTGTGGACCTTAATTTAGGTTAAAGTACCACGCACACTTACACTCAAAGAAGCACTCCCACTGTACTGTAAGCAGACACAGACAGCTGAAATTACTAAGAAGTATTTTAGCTGGAGGGGTTTCGCAGGTTTTAGATGAAACTGTAAGTCATTCACTGTATAATCATTAACTGAACATCACATGTGTTAAAATGACCTGAGATTGGGAGAGATAAAATACAATAAAAATGGCATAATACCTGTACATTGCCTCCATGTGTTTGTGGCTGTGTCAATTACCCTTAACCCCAGGAGAAGGAGCTGCACAAATATCAGCGCTGACATTGCAGAAAGTTGGTTTGCTTCAGTTGCCAGCTGGTAGGTATGTCTCCATATTGAAGGTTTTTCTTTGTCTATCTTAAATGACAATACGCACCAGAAACCTGTGTATTCTTCATACTGAGCCTGCTGAGAATTCCAACTCTAAACAAAAATGTCTCTCAAGAAACTCTGTTGAAAATCATTAAAGTTATACTATATATCTAAGATTCATGCTAGAAGTAGAAAGTCCCAGAACATCTGTGCTTGGAGAGAGATCCATTCATAAGTGTGGAGAAACCTGCACCTGCAGCTCCTTTTAAATGCCGGAGCCATGCAAATCACTAGCCAGCCTGTCAGTCATCCTCCCTTAACCACAAAGTCGTTGACACAGACCTGCCAGAGGGGTGAGCTGCTCCACTTTGTGAATGTTACCGTGTGTACGCTCACTTAAACACTCAGATAAGCAAGCAGATGAAATATGTGATTGTGACTATATGGAAAATATCTGTCTAAAGGCTTTTTTCTTTTTCTTTTTAATTAAAAGGGAATCACAAGAAAACTACACACTTGTGAGCTTTGGTCCACCAATACATAGATGCATGTAAGCTGAGCTTTCATCTGTTATCCCACTTAATTGTCTTAAAGCAGGTATGTGCATGAAATCTGGATGTTTCTTGAAAGCTGTACAAGTATTGTAAAAGTAATTATGTTTCAGGACAATAAAACTGTATACTGAGCCAAATATATGTTTTGAATTAGGAAAATAGTATTAAATTAAGTGAAGACTGTAATGGACAAAGTACCGAGAGCACCTTGGTCAAATAGTATTTGCAAATAATACATATTTTAATGTATCAGTCACCGCGGAGTGTCTGAAAATTTACTTTATACAGTCTCTACATTGGAGTATTGTGTTCATAGCTACCCAAAAACTACAACGATTGATCTTCTCAAATCTGTTTGATCTTAGTTTGATGGTCACCAGGTGCTCATGAGGAACCACGGCATTTCAGCTTGTGTCAGATCTCTCAGAATCATCCCATCCGACTGGCACATTTACAAGGCAAATGAACTCTTCTTGGCGCCCACATTAATATCATAAATTCCACATATTATCAGGAATGCAAAATATATCAACTCTGCACTGCACCCTTTTTTTCCCTTTATCCATTCATCAATCTCTCTTCCTGCCAGTCACAGCAGTGAGTGGTTGCTACACTCCTGGACCTGTTTAGATGAAGAAAATGTAGATTGTCCACTGGTGCATCTTTTTCCTTATTCCTGGTTTGACTCATCAACCACTGCTATTAATCTTATCATTGTTCCGGTTGTACTGAATGTAACTATTCACTCAGACTATCAGATGGGATGTACAGCACAGTTCTAAATTGGGACTTGGGTAATAAATACTATGCTGAAGTTTGAGATGATAATCATTCTTTGATATGTCTTTTTTAACTTATTTAAATTTTGTGATCTTTTGTCTACTGAAGGAAGAAATGTGTGCTTCAGGACCACTTCAGTAAAAATACATCTGGTGTTACTTTTCTTCCTGAATCATGATTAATTTTTATGCACTTTTTAATAGTTTTTCTAATATTATACCACTACAGGTCCACTTTTCATGTTTTCTTGGACAAATTTTGTTTTTATGAGATTAAATATATACAGCTCCGGAAAAAATTAAGAGACCACTCCAAAATTATCACTTTTTCTGATTTTGCTATTCATAGGTATATGTTTGAGTAAAATGAACATTTTTATTTTGTTCTATAAACTACTGACAACATAACTCCCAAATTCCAAATAAAAATATTTTCATTTAGAGCATTTATTTGCAGAAAATGAAAAAATTGTCAAAATACCAAAAAAGGTCCAGTGTTTTCAGACCTCAAATAATGCAAAAAAACAAGTTCATATTCATTTTTAAACAACACATTACTAATGTTTTAACTTAGGAAGTGTTCAGAAATCTATATTTGGTGGAATAACCCTGATTTGCAATCACAGCTTTCATGCGTCTTGGCATGCTCTCCACCAGTCTTTCACATTGCTGTTGGGTGACTTTATGCCA
>VUQI01001572.1:13857-30305 GCA_015106735.1 Paratilapia polleni | reverse complement strand
TACACCAGTAGCTTGTAGAACCACTTTTAGCAGCAATAACTTTAAGTCACTTGAAGTAATCCTCTTCTGTATGACTTCATCAGTCTCTCACATCATTGTGGAGGAATTCTGACCCACACTTCTTTACAGTGTTGCTTCAGTTCATTGAGGTTTGCAGGCATTCATTTATGCACAGCTCTCTTATGCACAGCATTTCATTCAGGTTGAGGTCTGGACTTTGACTAGGCCACTGCAACACCTTGATACAATTTTACCATTTAATTTTAATTATTTTAATTATAAGACTTAACCATAACTGAACTACAAAAGAAGACTCACAAGAAAAAAAACCCACATGCAATTGTAATGTTAAGTTGACATGTACATTCAGGTTTGCTCACAAATGCACAGGTCGAGTGGAAGTAAGGTTGCACTGAGAATGTGAGCGAGGAAAGATGCAAACACTGACATCATTGTGAGAAATAAGTGGCTCGTGATGCAATGTCTAACTACAAACGGCACTGTCTTATCCTACATCTCATTTGAAGTTATATCAATATACCAAGCAGCCCTAGTAAATGGAGTAATATCTCTGGAAAGTTGCAGTAATTAAACAGTGCCTAAGCTTCACACCTGCAGGTTGTAATCATGTGAAGTCATTTGACTCACAGATCTAATTTCACCAAATGCCATCAATTTGCTCAACTGTCATTTTGAAATCACATGGCATTGAATCAGAGATGAAATCATTTCTTTTTGTGTGCAACAAAACTGAAATAATGCATGCTTGAATATGAGTCTGTCCTGAAAACCAGCTGACCTCTGACTTTTATCACTGTTCAGCTGTTCATGGATGATCTCTGCAGGTCACACTGACCGCTGACTGCAGTCTGATATTTCAGAGCATTATCTGCACTCTACTCCAAGCTTTTTATTCCCAAACGGATCAGATTTCTCATCCAGTGGCAGAATTATGGCCCTTTTATTCACTTAAGAATGGCTGAGATGAAACAAGAGGAACTGCAATACCTTTACACAGAGGCTGTAAAGGTCTGAGGAAAATACACCTTTAATATAGCATCAACCAACAGCGCCAAACTAAAGATATTCATTTTATAAACTTCCACACTGGAGAAGCTGAAACAGAGAAAGGCTGGAGTTTTCTTTGTTAGTAAACTTAAATTAAGATAAACACAATTTTCAGTTTATTGACAAAACCATAACTGTTGAGACTTACAAACCTTTTATATAGCGAAGACTGCAACTTTAACATTTTCCGCTACACTTGCCTGTTTTAGTGTTTATGTTGCACAGCCTTTGATTTGGCCAATATTACCTCTTCACTGGGATGAGGCAATCTGTGTCTATTACCTTCCCTGACACGCGGTACATCTCTCTGGTTAAAGTCTGACAATTTATAAATTGTTTCATTAAAAACTGGATGAATTACAAATTGAAGCCATCAAAATAAGTATAAAACACAAAAAGCTTTATTAACACTGACAAAACGTTAAGGATGACGGCTTCAGACAGCTTAATGAGGTTGTTATTATCAGCTACACTAATGAATTGCCACTACAATGAGCAAATTCTCCCCCGCCCCAATTAAATTCCATTATCCACCCTCTCCTCCATTTCTTTCCTCTCACAGAGAAATTACATTTGTTATCGAACAATAGAATGATCAGGTAATCGAGACAGAATAGCCGGAGGATGCCTCCAGCGTGCATTAATTTTTATGGGAGCAAGAGTGGTTTCACCCTCACATTCACACTTTTAGGATGTTAATTTCAGATGGCATTGTGTGATGGTGTCACTCAGAGGTCACACTGTCGGTTAATGACGTCTCTGAATATCTGTTAAACCTTCAGTGCCATCACCTACTCTTGGTTATCAGCCAATATTCAGTTCAGGTCAGGAGGGTTGTGTCACTCCATCAGATTGGTTTACCATACAAATACACTCATCGGCCACTTTATTAGGTACACTAGTACTGCTATCACTGGGTTGGACCCCTTTTTGTATTCAAAAGTGCTTTAATTCTTCATGGCAGACAAGTTATCCTGCTGGAAGCAGCCATCAGAATATGGGTAGACTGGTCATAAAGAGATGGAAATGGTCAGCAAAAATACTCAGGTAGAATGTGGTGTTTAAACAATGCATAACTGGTGCTAAGGGCCCAAAGTGTGCCAAGAAAATATCCAAAATATCCCCCACAGCATTACATCACCATCATCAGCCTCAACCATTGATACAAGGCAGGATGGATCCATGCTTTCATGCTGGTTTAAAATCGACTGGAAGCACCATGTTTTCACTGATTATTTTATTTACAGCATATTTTAAGTGCAATATAGATTCTCTCCAGAGGCAATATGTTTTATATGTGCAAGTTGTTAAGCTGTACCTTACTAACATCACGAATGAAGCCCAGCTGTCACGGATTGTCACAGTAATGTGCAATGTATTCAACTGGTGATGCAGAAAATATATATATGTTGTTATACTTGATTCTAATCTACTGCTAAGTGTCTTTCACACTGCTGAAATTGCAGCTACGCCTCTGGTATTAAAATTAGGTAAACATAATCTCAGATAAACAATAACGCATGACATATTATACCATGTCATTATTAATTTAACAAAAAGACCATGCAGAAGCAGTATGTGAAAAACTAAGTACACCCTTAACTGCTTCATTGGAATTAAGAGGGTAAGTAGCAGCCAGATGCTGCCAATCAAATCCACGTGATTAACTGATCACTATCAAGTGTAACCACCTCTATAAACACAGAGGTTTTGGCGGTTTGCTGGTCTGGAGCATTCAGGTGTATATTAACACAATGCCACGAAGGAAAGACATCAACAATGATCTCAAAGAAATATCACTGTAATCTTAAAGAAATTGTTGCTGCCCATCAATTTTGGAAGGGTTATAAGGCCATTTCCAAACAATTTGATGTCCATCATTCTACAGTGAGAAAGCTTATTCACAAGTGGAAGACATTCAAAACAGTTGCTAATCTTCCCAGGAGTGGATGTTCTAGCAAATTCACCCCAAGAACAGACCGTGTAATGCTCAGAGAAGCTGCAAAAAACCCAAGAGCTACATCTCAGACTCTACAGGCCTCAGTTAGCATGTTAAATGTTAAAGTTCATGACAGTACAATTAGAAAAAGACTGAACAAGTATGCCTTTTTGGAAGGTTTGCCAGGGAAAAAGACTCGTCTCTCAAAAAAGAACATGGCAGGTTTGCAAAGTTGCATCTGAACAAACCACAAGACTTCTGGAACAATGTCCTCTGGACAGATGAGGCCAAAGTGGAGATGTTTGGCCATAATGCCCAGTGGCAAGCTTGGCGAAAACCAAACACAGCATATCAGCACAAATACCTCTCACCAACTTTCAAGCACGGTGGTGGAGGGGTGATGATTTGGGCTTGTTTTGCAGCCACAGGACCTGGGTACTTTGCAGTCACTAAGTCGACTGTGAACTCCTTTGTATACCAAAGTATTCTAGAGTCAAATGTGAGGCCATCTTTCTGATGGCAAAAGCTTGGTCAAAATTGGGTCATGAAACAGGACAATGATCCCAAGCATGCCAGCAAATCTACAACAGAATGGCTGCAAAAGAATCAAGGTGTTGCAATAGTCCAGTCAAAGTCCAGACCTCAACCCAATTGAAATGCTGTGGCAGGACCTTAAGAGAGCTATGCATATATGACTGTCAAATTTGGTTGCCCATCCAGTTCATATACTCTGGCGCTGACTCTGTGTCTGCCAGTTTTCAGCCAACAAACAACATGGGTGGACACACAGGTGATCACAGTTGGAAACTTTTTTTCTTGTATAAGAATAGTTTTAACTGTATTATGGCACTAAGCACTGTTTCCACATTGGCGATTTTCTATTTGCAAGAGGACTTAAGAGAGTTTGGTGCAACTCGCCATTTAATGTTTTTTTCTGAACAAAATCAGCATGGACCAAATGGACTCTTTTCACCCCTGTTTATAGACAAATAAAGCTGGATCTTCAAAAGTATGAGATAATTCAGGGTCTGATATCAATATATGTCAGCATATATAAAAACAGTGATTTCACAACTTGACTCCAAGGAGAGTAAGTAGCTACACATGTAATTGAAAAAACACTTCTCATTTTTCTTACTATTGGTTAACAGATCAGAATAAAATCTCTCTAGGGCTGAATAATATGCAAGTTCCACCCATTCTGTGGGGCATCCCCGTAAGAGCAATTTTAATTTCATATCTACTGATTTTTCAATAAATTCTTCTGTTGTTTGACACAATCTCCTCCAGCTACACAACTGGTTTTTAGGTAGACCCCTCTTAAGTGCTTTCGGATGCATGCTAGTGGCCAACGACAGCATATTAGAAAACAGCAGTAGAAAGTCCCCCATTATTTAATATGACCCACATTTTAAGGAAAATGCATTTTATCCTTGCTAAAATAACAAGTAAACTCAAGGTTTGTAAAACCATTTAGAAGCTGTACAAAAATAATTTAGCTCCTCTAAATCTCCTTGAAAAATATCATCAGTGAAACTGTAATAGTTAACAAAACAGGAACCGTGACACAAATTTTGCAGTTCAGGATAAATACACGTAATGTTGCACGTATATGTGTCTCTAGTCATTAGAGGTCAGAATAGTTAGCTCCTGAATCCCACTGGGTGCGGCTTCATCCTGTTTCAGGTTTTATGCAGCCATTATAAAAATCCCTAATGTCAATAATTTAAGCCCAGTAAGAGATGTAAAAATGATAGCTTGCCCATCATTTAGAATAGTCAGAATCAAGGCTAAAGTCACTGATGGAAAGTAGTCTCAAGCCATTTAAGACTTGCCTATGACATATTTTATATAGCCATATGGTGTCATGGTCCTAGGGTCTGGGTTGCTTTTGAGTTTGGAAACTTTATTTAATATATTTGAGTCTGGGTTTGGGTTTTTCTGTTATTCTATTGTTTTGATTCTTATGTTTGGATTCCTCCTTTGGTTTTTTATCCTGCATCTCTTCTGGTGGGTTTTTTGGTGTGTTCTGCTTAGTATGTTTGTATATAGTAGTGGTAAATACTCTTACAGCCACCAAGACTTACTGGACATCGATTTTTGGCTAAAACTTCCCACTACAGAAGTCTTTCACGACACTCACAACATACCGGCCGAGCTAGCGAGACCTCCGGGATTGCCATGGATTGTTGTCAGGTCTGGCAGACACCACAGACAGCAGAGGGAGAGGAAGCTGAAGCGGGGATGCCAGTCCGGCCTACTAGCAAAGCTCAGGAAACACCCATACAAGCCTCCTCTACCGAGTATATTTCTCATCAACGCAAGATCCATGGCCAAGAAAATGGATGAACTGGAATTATTAATTGCTGGAAATCACTACGCCGGCGACTGCTGTGTCATGATAATATCTGAAACCTGGCTCCATCTGCGGATTGCAGACGCAGCAGTGGAGTACAGCTTGCAGGCCACACAATCCACCTCAAGGACAGAAACAATGACTCCAGTAAGAGCAGAGGATGGGGTCTTTGCATCTACGTTTATAATGATGTGTCAAAAAATAGCGTAATCTTAGACAGCCACTGCTCTCTTGACCTAGAGTTTCTCTCAGTCAAATTCCGACCTTGTTTTTTTTTCCAAGAGAGCTAACTGTGATGATTATCACTGCTGTCTACATAACATTAGCATAGCTCTTGAGCTCCTGCTAAACGCCATAAACAGACAACAGCGAGCTCACCCTGATGGCTTTCACATCATAGCGGGGGAGTTTAATCAGGCAAACCTAAAGTTGGTACTACCAGAATTCTTTCAACATGGGCAATGCCTGACTAGGGAAGAAAACACACTTGATCATGTTTATTCAAATATCAAGTATGCATATAGAGCCACACCCCTCCCCCACTTAGGCCAGTCAGACCACCTCTCTCTGCTCCTCATTCCTGCTTACACCCCTCTCAGGAGAAAAACAAAACCAAAAAGAAGACTATTAAAACTTGGCTTGAAGGAGCACTCTCACAACTACAGGAGTGTTTTGCACACACTGTTTGGGACCTATTTGAACATCAGAACCTGGCTGAATACACAGAGTCACTTCTGTCCTACATCAAGTACTGTGCTCCACTGTAGTGAAGAGAAACAGTGTCTTCCCCAACCAAAAACCCTGGGTGACAGGCAAGGTCAGGACCCTCCTCAAAGACCGCGACTCTGCCTTCAGGTCAGGTGACAGAGTTCTGTACAGTGCTGCTAGAGCTGAAGAGAGTGATAAAAGAAGCCAAGGCGGCCTATAAGAGGAGGATAGAAGATCACCTAGCAGAAAAAAACATCAGTGAGTGTGGCAGGGAAAACAGGATATCACGAACTACAGGGGCTGCAACACAACATCAGTGGACTCGGGGGCCCCACTGGCACAGAAGCTGAACTGCTTCTTTGCATGCTTTGAGAAGTCACAACTGTACTCACAAGTGTCCTCAGCCCCCTCCAGACTCCAGAGCCCAGACAGTCACCCTACTGGAACATCAAGTGAGGTGGGTGCTCAGGTCAGTGAACACAAGGAAAGCCGCTGGTCCTGATGGCATTTCTGGGAAGGTGATAAAACCGTGTGCAGACCAGCTGTCACATGTCTTCACCAGTATATTCAACTGCTTCCTGAGACATGCCCTCATCCCACCCTGTCTGAAGTTTGCAACAATCATTGCTGTACCCAAAAAATCAGCCACTGACAGTCTCAGTGACTACTGCTCAGTAGCACTTACATCTCTTGTGATGAAGTGCTTTGAGAAGCTGGTTTCACATCACATCAAAGCCCGTCTCCCTCCCACCTTCGACACACACCAATTTCCAACTGATTCACTGAGGATGCATTGCCATAGCTGTCCACACCGGGGGAGCTACATGAGGATGTTTTTTTATTGACTACAGCTCAGCCATCAACACAATCGTCCCGGACATTGTAATCAGCAAACTGTCTGACTACAATGTCCCACTCACCTGTGCCCGGATAAAGGATTTTCTCACAAATCCCCGTCAGACAGTGAAATTTGGCCACCACTTCTCCTCCACTCGCTCACTCAGCACTGGTTCTCCACAAGACTGTGTCCTGAGTCCACTGCTGTTTGCCCTCTACACCCATGACTGCAGTCCAGCCCACCCCATTAACACCATCATCAAATTTGCAGATGATACCACAGTTGCTGGAGCAATCTCAGAAAGGGATGAGTCTGTCTACAGAAATGAGATCCTGAAATTGGAGTTCAGCAAACAACATGACACTGAACGCCAGGAAAACAAAGGAACTCATCTTCGAAGAAGATGAACAGAAGAACAGCGCAAACTGGCCCCCCTCTACATCAATGGCAACTGTGTGGAGAGAGCCTACAAATTCCTAGGTGCCTTCATGTCTGCTGACCTATCCTGGACCTCAATCACTGACTCCCCCCCACCACCACCACTACCACCTCCTCTTCCTTTCTCTCCTGTGTAACATCACAACCAAGTGTAATACTTGCTCAATGAGCAATATCTTAAATTATTAGAATATTCTGGGTAATATTGTCCATAATCTGTGCAATATTGTCTATTATTGGTTAAGTCACTGTGAAATTGCAAAATGCTTGCACCTTCATCATGACTGCTTTTTGTTATCACATTACCGTATCACCATACCTTATTTATTTAGTAGTTTTAATTTATAGTACTTTTTTATATTTATTTTGTAAATGATTGTGTTCTTCATTTCTCATTTGCATCTGAAGGTGTAGCCACTCTGCAAAGTGGTTATGCATTGTATAATAATAAAAGGCTTCTAATTATAATTCTAATCTAATTCTAGTAATGTTGGGTCTCAGTTTTATTGTATTATTTGAGTTCTGGTTCCTGTTTAGTTTTCATGGATTTTTCAATGTGTTTTAAGGTGGTTTCTTGGTTTTTCATTTACCTCCAGTTCCTATTGTTATTTCTTGTGTGTTCAGTTCCCTCTGTGCTTCCCCATCTGTTCCTCCCTCTGGAATTTTCTGCCTCCTGCATTCTGCATTTTGGGTCCTCACCTCAAGGCTACAATATCCACAGAGCACATTGTAACATAAAGAATAGGAAGGCAGATTTGTTGAGGAAACATACACTTATCAGGTCAAACAACAGTTGGATCTATATGAAGATGACTCTCCTGTTAATTACTTTTATCAGAATTGGATCGGATTTGTTGGTTTGTTTGTTTACATTTGACATTACCATGTTTTGTGGTGCCCCCGGCAACATACCATACCAGGAGATATTCACTGATGGCCCTTTTCTTCTTCTGCTTTATCCAGTCGTGCCGCTGGAGGCTCAGCTCTCCTACTCCCTCTAACAGTTCATTTGGAATGGTGTAAGAAGGTTCCTTCTGTTTTCATTCCTCCTTCTGTTATTTTCTCACCTGACTCATTTTTTGTTTTGTGTTTTTGGCTGAACCTGCAGCAGGCTCATAAACAGAGATTCCATGGTTGTGTCCCTCCCACGCAGAGATGGAAATATAACGCAGCAGTGTGAGTGACTGTCACAGCAGAGTGTCCTCCTGAAGACAAGGCCATGTTCACACTGTGTGTTCCTGTGTGAAATGGATGTGCAAATATTATGCAAATGGACTGAGAGGATATCACAGTTTCGGATGGAGTATCTCACCTCTTACACCCTCTGTGAATCCTCTGAAGAGGCAAGAGAGTGTTTTTATTAACAGCAAATTTCTTTGCAATCAAGACAGGAAAGATTAATTTATTCTTACTGATAGTGGAGCTAAAAATGTCAAATTTAACCTCAGGATAAAAAAAAAAGGTTGAAAAGGAGGAAAGGTTGTGGAGTCAATAAAATCTAAAAGTTTCATCCTCTGGGGAGAAGGAACAAGATCAGGCCATGTCATGACAATCCAGTTAGCAGTAATTAAGCCACTATGGGTGGCTGATTGTTGTAATAATTAATTACTGGATAATGTTGTATATCAATAATGACATTTCTTGGAAAATTAAGTCTAGAAAACTTTCACAATATGAACACTCTATGAGCCTTGTAAAAAGGAACACACACACTTTGCAAACTTCGAAAAAATAACAAGTAGAAGACGGTCTATTTTTACAGCATATGCACACCACTTACATGCTGCTCGATGTGTTCCATGAAATCTCTGCATATGTTACATGTCAAGTGTAGCCACAGGAGTCAGAATGAAGTGTTTTGCAGGAGTGTTTCAAGCAGTCAGTAAAATGATACTAAACTTTTATTACTGTCCCAAGAAATGATAACAAGGCCTCTCTTGCACCTGCATTTTTTTTTCTAATAGCCAGCAGGTTGTGCCTTGGTTTGTACAAAGGTCTGTGGACCCTAGGGTCACTTGATGTTTGACTTCAGCAAACAATTTCCCTGAAGAGTTTGTGGTCTCAGTTGCTAGTTTCAAGCCTTTCATTAAATGGCACACACAGTAAAATAACGAGTCAGGGGCTAAAATACTGTACTACTCTATCTGGATGCAGTATATGGATATTGCTATCTGATTACACTTTTTCACTGCGGAATCAGTGCTACTGCAGTTTCCTGTAGCATGTCAGGCTTGTTTTTTTTTGGTTTTTGTTTGTTTTTTGTTTGTTTGTTTGTTTGTTTTTTTAATTTAACTATTACCAAATGGGTTATTAGTGGGATGCCTATCATAGTACCTTAATTGAGAGCATGCTCAACTAAAAAACAGCCTTTCCGGTCAGACTTGTTGTCTGTCAGCGTCTTGACTGTAGCTGAAGGCTGTGACAGCACTGGTGAGGAAACCTCTGCATCAGCACAATCTGGCTATTCCCATCACCACTCTCCCCTCTCCTCCACCACCCCCGGAGGCATCTCCAGCTAATTTTAGATAAGTGATGTTGTTGGGCCTTTCCGTCCTCATTAAGCTTGTCGGGATCTAACACACACACACAACACAAAACACACACACACACACACACACACACGCAAATCATACAGCTCATCACTAATTTAATGTAGTGGAATTTGTCTGCTGCTGTGCACAGCAACACACTGCCTTCAGACACATTTTGTCTGCATGTGCTGCAGAGGATGAGGCAACAGCTGGGATCAACTTTTCATGTCAGTGCTAAACACGTTATCTATGCTGCATCCAGCTGGGAGGGAGGATAAAACTAATGAAGAACAGAGGACTGTTTGCTACACTACTATTTCACTGTTTGATTTTCTCTTGGTCTGACAGTCAGGTCTAAAGTCAACTCCACTAAAGACATATGACTACACCCAATCAGAGGAATAGAGAAAAACACTGTGACCACTCATAGATAAGACAGCAAATGAAATTGACATCAACAGAGCATGGCAAGTCTTGAATATATTATACATTAAATGAAGCTGGTCTAACTGACTGGCAAGAGCCAACTCATTACTCTCAAGTGACCAGGTAGGCATAGCAAGGCTCGTGGGGAACTCAAGGTCGGCAGTGGGAAGCACTTTGGAACATTAACATGTGACAGGTTGTTGAGGAGTGTGTTAATAGTTCCACTTCTTCATGTATACCTGTTTTCCACTGAAGGCAGATACTGTCCTCCATGATTTCCCTCCAAAATAAATTCTCCAACTTTCGCTATATAACCTGCCAGTATGTAGGCTGGTTTGCTAAAGGCACAAAAATAGAAATGGCGCCACACCAGCAACAGCGGTGGCACAGCATCCATGGGAAAACAAAAAGGTACTACAGCACTCATGCTGGTTTCAGACTAAACAGTACATCAGGGGCACTGGTTATAAAATAATGGTACGATGACAACTGATCATTTTTCCCATGTAGTATATCACAGTGGACAGTAACCAATGCCACATCTCTGTTGCCTCACACCACTGAGACAAGACTATCAGAAACTTTTTCTTTTACCTGATCTTTACTTGTATAATAATTTCCACACTGTGTGTTGGAACACACACACACAAAGTGGTCATAATGTTTAATTATGCAAATTGTGCTGAGTGCTGATGTTCTACATTGGTATTGTGTAAGTGTCCATTAGACTAACTGTATCAAGACAAAACGTAAACACTAAGAAAGTGTTGAGATGTCATCAGCGAATTAAAAAAGAGGATTGTTATTAATATATGATAAATAAAGGTTAATTTAAATTCTGTAAAATAAATCAGGACTGACAATGACAATGCTACTGCAACATGGATTCAGGTAAAGTTTAGATAAAGTGTAGTTTAGTAATTTGTGTCCTGTGTTACCATCACTGCAACTGGCTCAGCCCTTAACGAACTTGACCTCTGATGATGATGATGTGTCTATATGAGCAAGAAAAAAATAATCTCCATGCTGCAAAATGCAGCTTTCATGTTGCAAAAAATGGTGAAAAAGTTCCTAAAGTTCATAACAAAGCAGAGACTCAAACTGAAAGCACTTGTTTAAAAAATCCACTCCAGACCTATCTGAAGACACCTCGGTCGTGATTGATTTTCTTTTATACTGTGCTTGGAATAATAATTTGTGTTTGGCAAAAAAATAAAAATAAAATAAAATTTAAAAAAAATGAGTTAATTAAATCCATTCCTTCACATTCACTGAAAAAATCTATAATCCATGAATATGCAAACATTTTTTCTGCTGCTTATGTCTCCTACTTCATTAAAAAGTTAATTTACAAAAGTAAATGCTTAACTTTCCACCTCATACTTGTGTAAGTTTCACAGTGGATCGTGAGTGAGTCCAAGCTGACTGCGATGCCATAGAATTAACTCGTACTGTGAATTAGCTCGTACAAGTGTGTTGAACTGAGATCTGTGCAGAGAAAAACCTTTAGCAGATAAAAACACACACATAGATCATTCTGCGCAGTGACTTAAATATGAAAATAAGCAAAACACATTTCTGGTCTGAGAAAGCCTTCAAACTCAACAAAAATACTCATAGTTTGCTCATTTTGACACTAATATTGATGAGGTTGTAGAAGGCTTTGACTGGGATGAACACTCTCTATTGCAAATATCACTGCTTTCTGTGTTTACTGCTACACATCACTACGCTTTTGATCCAAGGACAGACAAACGACTAACATTCATTCATATAGCCAGAGCCTCACCTCAAATGAAAACCCGTTCCTAACCTTGACTTGAGCAGCTTGAGGATTTTTGAATCCGCAGCTGCTGACAAGCTAATTTTTCTTCACACTCTGAATCTCTTCACACTGCTGAGGTCGACACAAGATTTATCCAGGCTGTGAAAACAACTAGTGGTCTGCTTTTCATACCGATCACACACCTGTCTGTCTGTTCTGGGTTAAAGATGCTGGTGCTAACATATTCTCATCTTTTGTAGGAGAAAAAGAGATTGTCCCAAAGATGAAGATGTTGTGATATTACAAAATCAGGAAAAGGAGGTGTTTGACAAATATAACTATATACACTGTAAGACCAAAGACTGTACATAAAAGATCCCGAGCTGAGCATCTTGGTTTTTTCAAAGTGGACATGACAAGCGAGGGGTGAATCTTACTGAGGAACCAAGGACACTGCAATCACAGGGCAGCCATTCCCAAAAGCACACCCTTCTTAATTGTACATTTAATTTTAAATGGGTTCATAATTTAAAAAAATAAACATCATTTTGTATTACATAACACTTGAAACTAGTGATGCAGTCCCTAAATTTACACTGCCTTGCATCAAAAAATAAAATTTCGACTGTTTTCCAGAAAATTGTTGATATTACCAAATTCAATGATGCCAATAAAAATATTCAATCACGTACAGTTTTGTCACAAAATGCGAATCCATTTTTTTTCACATATGGTCCATTTGTGCTCATTGTATTTCAGCTTCTCAAACACAATTTGCATATTTTCATAGGTTTCTTTTAACTGGACAGAATGTCATTTCTAGAAATCTGGACGAATTTAGTAAACTCCCCAAAATGTGACTACCTCTCCTCCTGTCATCCCCAGAGTATCCCTTCCCCATAGAGACTGTGTCTGCTCTCAGACCACCAAAAACCAAAACAAAAATCAGCAAAAAACAATTTAGGCCTAAAAATTTCCAAAGAAAGAACAGTATATCAAATGCACCAAAGAGTGAAACAGTTAAATGTGGATTATTAAACATTAGGTCTCTCTCTTCTAAGTCCCTTTTATTAAACAATTTACTAATTGATCAACATATTGATTAATTTTGCCTTACATAAACTTGGTTACAGCAGGATGAATATGTTAGTTTAGACTCTTAGCCTTGTACACCCTAATTGGAAAACTCAAAAACCAGCTTTACTTGTTATCTATCGTCCACCCAGCCATTACTCAGAGATTCTATCTGAATTCTCAGACTTTTTCTCTGATTTAGTGCTCAGTTCAGATAAAATAATTGTAGCTGGTGATTGTAACATTCATGTAGATGCCGAAAACAACAGCCTCAATGCTGCATTTAATTTATTATTAGACTCAATTGACTTCTCTCAAAATGTAAATGAGCAGACTCATCCTTTTGATCACACTCTGGATCTTGTCCTGACATATGGCATACAAACTGAATGTTTAACTGTATTCCCTGAAAACCCTCTTTTGCCTGACCATTTCTTAATAACATTTAAATTTACAATAATGGATTGCACTGCAGTGGGGAATAAATATCATTACAGTAGATGTTTTTCTGACAGTGCTGTAATTAAGTTTGAGGATGTAATTCCTCCACTGTTATCTTCAATACCATGTGCCAACACAATGCAGAGAAGCTACCTAAACTTTACTCCCACAGAGGCTGATTATTTTTTCAATTCCTACAAGACTACTCAAAGAAGTCCTACCATTAAATTACGCTTCAATCTTATATACGATCAGTCTATCTTTATTAACGGGCTACATACCACAATTTTGAAAAGAGTAGTTGTAGAACAGTTGCAGAGGAATGGTTTATTTGAAGAGTTTCAGTCAGGCTTCAGAATTCATCACAGCACAGAAACAGCTCTAGTGAAAGTTACTAATGACCTTCTTATGGCCTCTGACAGTGGACTCTTCTGTGCTTGTCCTGTTAGACCTCAGTGCAGCATTCGATACCGTTGACCACAATATTTTACTGCAGAGATTAGAACATACCTTGGGTATCAAAGAAATTGCATTACAGTGGTTTTAATCATATCTATCTAATAGACTCCAATTTGTTCATGTAAATGGGGAGTCTTCTTCACACTCTAAAGTTAATTATGGGGTTCCTCAGGGTTCTGTGCTGGGACCAATTCTATTTACATTATACATGCTTCCCTTAGGCAGTATTATTAGAAAACATAGCATACATTTTCATTGCTATGCAGATGATATCCAGCTTTAGCTATCCATGAAGCCAGATGACACACACCAATTAGTTAAAATACAGGCATGTCTTAAAGATATAAAGGCCTGGATGACCTCTAATTTCCCACTTCTAAATTCAGATAAAACTGAGGTTATTGTCCTTGGACCTCTTCTGTGGAACCAGGTCCCAGTTTGGATCTGGGAGACAGACACCCTCTCTACTTTTAAGATTAGGCTTAAAACTTTCCTTTTTGAACCATCCCTTTGTTACGCTGCAATAGGCCTAGGCTGGTGGAGGCTTCCTATGATGCACTGAGCATTTCTTCTCCATTCACCTCTTTTCACTCTCCATGTGTTAAACTCCATGTGTTAACACATAAACTCTGGCCCTCTCCCATAGTGTGTTTTTTGTCCTGTCTCCCTCTGCTCTCTTCTGTTGACTCAGAAAGTCACAAAGCACCACATAATGCTGTTGTATGCTAATTTGTCATCATCATGGCAACTACTACAAAGCACACACTGTGGTACAATGCAGTACTTCAACAACCACAAACTTCTCCTGTCTGATCCAACCTAACACCAGCAACCATTCCCCAGAGTTAACATATGCGGCCATCAAATCACTGCTACAATCAAGCATCAGCCTCAAAAAGCTTCAAGGAATCAATACAGCATTCTCTTACCTTGAATAGTCGCAGGATGTTCGCCACCATGATCGACACAGAGCTGGCCGATGCCCCAATGACACCCACGACTTTATCTGGCTTGGCGAAGATGGGCAGATCCCCATTAGCACAGCGAACATCAGAGCCATCTCTCTCAATGAGTGCCTGGACAAAAGTGAGTGACTGCTCTAGGGCATAGGTGTCACGTGAACATGTGTCCAGGATTCGCGCCCCAAGTGTCACATTGGGCAGCAGGTCCGGGTCTTTGTTGATGAGGTCAATGGCAAATAGCATGGCCTCCAGTCGATGAATGCCCTTCTCCTTCTTTAGCTCACCACATGGCACACCCCTCTCACCACGGGCATGCACAGGGAACAAGCCACCCAGGATGATGTCGCCATCCAAGCGGATTGAATGGGCGTACTCCTGTGAGCCCTGCTGGGAATCTGCAAATACAGCGGGCTTATGGGAGGAGGAACCTAGCAACCAGCAGCTCTTCAGCATTAGCAGAGAGAGGAAGCAGTGACTGTAGACTATTGGGGGCTTCGAACCCCTCGCCATTTTGTAATGAGTGGAGCTGCAGGAAAAGGGAGTGGTGATATTATCAAACAATCAACAGGCAGGTGACAGTGCAGGCTGTGTGGTGAGGGAAGGATGAGCCAGATCATGAAATCTCCCTTCACTCAGGGCAGGGTTGACCACGGCAGGTAAGCCCACCTATGAGCACTGACCCTGAGGATTTCTTGTAGTACAGGTTTCTAGTCTTTACAGCTCCAGCTTCACATTCTTCCAGAGACCTGTTGGAGACAAAGGATGAAAAAAATCCAGATCAATAATCAAACCTTAAACCAGAGATTCCACAAGTTGTAAATCTGAGCAGAGCCATGCCACAGTTTGTAATTCCTCTGCTTTACAACCTTTACGCATGTTTGTGTTACCAAATACCAGAACAATCACTTTGTTCAATAATAACAACAAAGAGTCCTGCAGGAGCTGAAAAGAGCCTCTCTCTCAATGTGTAAAAAGCCAAGATGTAATTGTATCCTCATGGCTCTATTTTTAGGGCTTAGCAAATATATGTGGGGAACTTTGGCCAGTCAGGTGTCTTTTGAGAAAAAAACTGGCATTCCTAATAGCTGTTCTATAAATGCAGATGCAAGTGCATCTTTCTTCAGATGGTGGAAAACCCTGATTCAACAGCACAGAATTCTGCAGGAAAAAAAAATGCCATTCCAGCATTCGAAACTTTTACCTAAACTGCAAAGTAACTGAAAAAAGAGAGATGCTCTTACAGCTAGCTCATGCCTTAATTTTTTTTAACCTCTATTTAACCAGGAAGTCCCTTGAGATTAAAACTCTTTCTCAAGGGAGACCTGAATCACCATATTCGATCTCAAAACGGTAATTCTCAAAGAATTTCCATGTATCAGCACTGGGAACACAAACATGAAGGGGATGTTTGAAATTAATGGCATTAATGCTACTAAGCCTCAG
>VUQI01001572.1:0-13837 GCA_015106735.1 Paratilapia polleni | reverse complement strand
AATTGGAAAGAATCTGAGAGTATAAAGTAGTGCAGTTTTTGCAAATTAATTTTCTTTGGATCAGTGAATCAACTGTTTCTGCTCTACTTTAGAACTGCTTTATAATAGTCATTAAGCATATTTAATCAAGAGATGGACCAAGGGGAAAAAAAGATGGGAGAGGATATTTGTCAAGCAAGATGAAAGTAAAGACTACCTACAAGAAACCTAATGTTTAAGTTTTAGGCCGATGGGACCATTGCAACCTTCATGAACATGAAGAGGAAAACTGATCTAAATCATTTGCATGGTAAAAAAAATAAAAAAAATACACAACCTTGCCTGACAGAGAACAGAAGTGTGACCCATGAAAGAAGACCCCACTTTTGAAAGAGAAAAACTGTGACATGGTTTCCTAAAATGCATGCAGACAATGCTTCTGAGAGTGGAAAATTCGAGCTCATGTTCACAGTTAAAAATTAAAGGTTTCCAATCCCCACTTTGAAAAGTAGAGGCTCTGTTGTGTTATCAGGCTCTGCTGCTGCATCTGACTGGGGCTGCCTTTAATGTGACCAGCAAAATCAGAAGATTATTAATGCCTTCTAGACAAACATACTGCCCAGTAGTGACGGTGGAATGAGGAGTCCTGAAGGTCTCGTAGAATATCTATGACTTAAAACCTCATGACAAATGTTGGCTAGTGACACCTGGCAAAATAAGCAAGAGCAGCCAAGTACTTAACTGCTATTTGTCGCTACCATAGCGTGAATATTGCTGACATATTGCAGCACACATTGTGCTAACATGGAATCCAATAAGGATTCTTACATCTCTTGATATTATTGACATAGAGACAGTCGTAGCTGTATCTCATCTGCCTGGTATACACAAAAATTGTAGCGTGAAATGATTAAGGATAAACACATTTCTGTTTGTTCCAGTATTCAAGGTACTGTGAATAAAATCTAAAAGAAATAGAAAGAAAAAAATGAAAAAATAATAAATGATTCACTTTTAAAGAGAAGAAAGCAGAGAAAAGTGCTGGCACATTCAGTCTTTAGCCACCTTCTTGACTTAAAGAAACCAAGAGTTTTAAGAACTGGGTCACAATCTGTGATTCTGCTGAAATGTATAAGCTATCATGTGATTTTATGAATGACTATACAAGCAACAAAGCATTGGCAGAAACTCATACACATACACAACTTAAAAGTCCTTGCTATTTGAATGAAAAGCACATTAGTTTCCATTAAGCAAAACACAAAACTGATCAGAAATGTGGTAAATGACAATTATGGAATCATTCATCATCAATCTTTAGTGAACTTTAAAAGAAAATCTAATGTAGGTATGCAAATGCTCATTTTTAGGAACCATCCCTCCTGTGTTAAAACAGCACATTGTGTTATCTAATGCAAGTTTATCATGTTAAAAGGCTAACTGATCATGTTAGCACTTTGTCCTTTTTATGCTGAATAAAGAAGCAATAAAATTAGTCTAGTGTCTTGAGCATCAGCATTCATGGGTTCAATTATAGTCACAAACTGCAGAATCTCATCAGAGTGTTCATGTTTATAAAATGTTGGCTATTCTGCATGGGAAATTTGCATAAAAACTGAAGATTGCAATCTAAGGTGTACGCCATTCACAAATCATAACAATCTGATGCAATTCTGTGATACCTGATTCATTAGAAGACAAATATCTATGATACATTCCAATCAGTGCCAGCGGTAACATGTTAACTTTTTAGAGTACTCAGATTACCTTTTGTAACAAGTAGTTTGCAGTCCAAGTTCAGCTATTTTTTTAGGTAGTGAGTGAGATTTTAGGGGACAAACTTTATATCAAGAAATTAATTGTGACAGTCACTGGCACTTTTGTTCTTCTAAGGACACTAAAGCACCATCTTTGGATTCTGGAGAAAAAAAGAAAAGCAGTTTGAACTATCTGTTGGTCTGCTGGACAAATCTGTATTTGGAGAATGACAAATTACGCTATCCTCATTTACTGTAGTTATTTCTTTTTCTTTTTCTTTTTTTCAAGCAGGTAACACCTGCCCATGTAAGTGTATTTATAAAGGTGATGGTTAAACTGAGTTTCTATCTGCCTTATGAACTTGGTAGTAGATTCCAGGTAAATAAACAAAGTCACCAAGCTCTTACTGGATGCTGCAAAGGGGAAAAATTTACACACACACTGTCTCTGGCCCACTTTGTTTCTAGGAAGCTCACTGATTCCTTTTATATTTTTCTGTCCTTTTCTTCTGCATCTTTCTCTCTCTCATATATCATTAAGATATGTACTAAAACACACAGATTAATCTCCAGAAAAACAAAATACACACACACGCACACACACTCATAATCGTGCGCAAACATCTATGCTATTAGATGTTTGGGCTATGATATTAAGCAAACTTGGATGCGCACACACTGGCCAAAACGTGTGAACGCACACTGTAGCTGTGAGCGCACTCACACGTTTTCACGCATGAGCCTAAACACCTTCACAATGGGAATCTACAGTATGCACACGCATATTCTATGTGCGCACACGAAGTCACGAAGTCACCGAGACGAGTGCGTAAAATTCGCAGGTGAGCACAGGGAGGCCGACTCAAAAGCGCACACGCACTGTACTAGGTGAACTCGCGTGCGTGCGTGCGCACAATTGAGTCAGTTGCATTCTCAAGTTGAATTTTAACAGAACTAGATACAATCACAAAATCCATAAGTTTATCTGAAACACAGAAACAAACAGCCTGAGATCCACGCAGCAAAGCGAAGGCGCCATTGTTGGTACTCTATGATTAGTTGATTAATTGCAGAATCCGGAACACCAACATGATCCCGTCCCAAGAAACACAGAATTGGGGCCAATAACATACGACGTGCTCTGTAGGTACATTTAATTGAAAATGTATCTGTAAAAACATCACCTGCAAATGTTTTTATGTGTTCAGGAACCTTTTTTTTCTCCGTAGCAAGAGCAGGTTTTTCCTGTCAGTGTCACAGGTCAGTCAGCTGTTTTGTGTCTCCAGCTGTTAGTTACATCACATAAAACATGTTCCATCAAATTCCTCCACTGGGATTCGATCCAGCATCCATACACCAAAAATAGTGATATCAAAATCCACCTTTTCCGCTGTGTCTGCAGTTAGAGAACAGAGCTGCTCATAATCCTGTCAGAGAAACAGTAATTTCCTTTAAACAGGCAGGTTTTTATCAACCCGTGTCACCTGCAGGTGTCGGTTCGATTCCCCGCCGCTCAGCGAGGGGAAAATGCCCGGGTCCCTCTCCTTCAGCCTTGCTTGGTCTCAGTTCAGTGTGTTCGACAGTTCAGAGAAAAGACCTTACAAGAAGTGTCGGTTGCGTCCAGAACAGCGAAGCGCACGTTTTCCTTCGCTTCTTGCAGCTCTCCAAAGTGCGCGGTGCGGTGTGGCGCGGCTGTCCTACGTCACAAGAGACACAGGAGGCTCTCATGCTCATCACACAAAGCAGACGAGAGTCTGGGCATCCTATCAAGTTCCCCCGTCACAGTGACAGATTTGAGCAGGGATTCCATGATTGTGGTCATCACTGAACGCGTGTCAGTCACATCACAGAAGAGAAGGAAAGCGTGTGCACGGCTAGTGCTGTCACACATGAAGTTAAGAGCTTCATAAGAGAAAGCCGGCCAGAGAGGGGGGCTGCCGAGGATTGAAGCAACAGAGATGGAGGAAGGACGCCCCCAAGCGGTTACAAACCGCAGCTACAACCAGCTGCTCGTTAATGTGCATTGATCACACACATTCCTATATTGATCTTCATTTTTGTTCTCCAGATTCATGTAAATTTGTGCATCATTGATTTTGAATTTTAAACCCGAAAATGTAAAGGATTTTCACATCTATCCTGCTATATCATGTATGTCACACAATACCTACAGACATTTACTACATACACTAGTCTGCATATCCATTTTATGCTACTTTATAATTCTACAGGTACACTGTTACTTTTCACATTCAGACCATAGCAAAATAGAATCAACAAATGCATTTCCATACATAATTAGAGATAGCACTACTGAGTAGTATATTAAAATAAGCCCACCTTACTGGACAAGTTATCCAACTGGAACAAACATAAAAGTCATTCCTACCCTCTGAATGTGACTTTTAGAAGCATCTCTTAATTTACTGCCACAGAAAATGGAGGACCTTTGTTGCCAATGTATTAATAACAGGCAAGGTTATTTTATTTAGATACAGTGCCTAACAAATTTGCTGGACTCCTCTGAGAAGTCAGAAATTAATCAAGCATAACATTCAACCACTAAAATTAATTTTTCTTCTCAGGAATGCAAGGAAATAACTGTAATTTGGCATCTTAATCAAAGAATAATAATGTGCTTTAGTGGGTTTTTTTTCTGCTTTTTTGTGAAACAGTAAATTCTAAAATTCATGGATAACAACAATAATTCTATTTTAGCATTAAAACATATTTCGATTAAAGAGCTTGTGCATACTGCTGGATTAACCATTACAGAAAGATAAAATATGATTTTAGTAATTACCAATACTGTTAATTTAGGGCAGCTGTGGTATAAACCTTACATTGGGTGGTGGTCTCATAAATTTGTTAAGCACTCTCTAAAGCACATTTTGTACACAAAGGCAGATTCAATCAGTTCAGTTCAATTCACTTTTATTTATATAGCAAATGAAATCACAATGGTTCCCTGAAGGCACTTTGTATTGTAAGTTAAAGACGCTCCAGTATTAGAGAGAAAACCCCAACAATCAGATGATCCCCCTATCACTAGGCAGCGGTGGGAAGGAAAAACTCCCCTTTAAGAGGAAGAAACCTCCAGCAGAACTGGGCTCAGGGAGACCAGCCATCTGCCTTGACTGGTGGGGAGTGAGGTGAAAGACAAGAGAAAAAGGTGAGCATAGGGAGACAGGACAAAACACAAAGTATGGGAGAGAGAAGACAAAATTCAGTGTGCTGAACAGAGAAATAAACAGCACAGTTCAAAGTGAAAATCTAGATGCAATAAATTAAAATAATCGTTGAAATAAATAACTAGGTAAAAAAAAAATGTATTGCTATTAAAAAAACATTTAAAAAAAGTTCCCTACATCAGCATAATTACAGGAAACAGTTATAAACTTGGTGCTAAAAAGCTGGTGTTAAAAACCTGTGCCCTTGGTCATAGAAATGTAAAATACATACACACAAAAAAGTACAAAATGCAATTTTTACTTATACCAGGCAGCACAGCCCATTTCTTTCCATTCTTTCAGCAGTTTTCAGTTTTTTTGGGGTTTTTTTTTTTTTGTTTGTTTGATTGTTTCATTTTTTTTGTTTTTGTGTGTTTGCACACAAACACATATACCGATTTCTCGATTGTTTGATGAGATGAAATGCAATGAGTCAGTGTGAAAAGTGACACTATTAATTAAAAAGCTTCTCAAAACAAAGGTTTTCAGAGTATTTGTTGTGATCACATGCATCCTGTTTTCTGCAGTTATGCTGATGTAGTGGATTTGGTTGGAGTCCACCTATGACTGAACTGACTGGACATAGAATGCAAGTCTGTGCCCCAAAATTCACTTTACCTGTCAGGAGAAAAAGCAAGCCATGAAGTTGCAGACCACTCATCGAAAAGAAGACATCCAAGAATGCATGGGTGAAAACATTAGCCTGTTTTCTTGTTTTGCTGCTATTTGGAAAGAAAGAAAAACATGACAGTTTATCTTTTTTCAAATCCTTTATTTCATTAATTTAATATTTAACTAGGGGAAATGTCGAGGACATGAAGGTGAGTTCAACTTTTTGTCTTTCTCCAACTAAAAAAAGAGGAAAAAAGGATTTTTTTTCTTCTTTCCATATTTTTCCAGCTTCTCTGCATTTAAACTGTCTCCCAAGATTCTGATGGCCTTTCTTCTACTTTTTCTGTTGTTTATGATCAGTTGCTGATTTATTTGCTGCAGGTTATCATAGAAGACATCCAACTCTTCCAGCTTGGACATGAGCATGGCGACCATGTTGTCCACTGTACTACTCAGTCTTCTCCCCCACGTCTCAATTTTGAGCCTATGAGACTTTTGATTTTGGAGCTCTCTCCTGAGCTCCTGAACTTTCTGTTGCATTGCATCATGCTGCTGTCTCATGGGTTCCATATCTGTGTTATTGTTGGCTTTCAGGTCCTCAATTTGTTCTTTTAAAACTTCGTTGTGTTCACTGAAGACCTGGATTTTTTTGGTAGAGGAGCTGGTTGTATTGGCAGACCTCCTGGCTATGTTTGCATATAGCCTCACTGTGTGTGCAGAGGTGCTTGTATTGTTGTTGAAGGACCAAGAACTAATTTCTCAGTTCCTCCAGATAGTCAGAGTGTCTTGTTTCTCATTTTCTGACTGTTAAAGTGTTCCTGCTGCTCTGCTGTGTTTATAGAAATGATGAAAATATTCTCGTGATTCTATGTTGGTGATGATGTCACCAAAAAATTTTGTCCCAATTCTAGTGATGTACAGTGCCTTGAAAAAGTATTCATACTCCTTGAACTTTTCCACATTTTGTCACATTACAACCACAAACGTAAATGTATTTTATTTGGATTTTATGTGATAGACCAACACAAAGTAGCGCATAACTGTGAAGTGGAAGGAAAATGATACATGGTGTTTTTTACAAATTTTTTACAAATAAAAATCTGAAAAGTGTGGCGTCCATTAGTATTCAGCCCCCTTGAGCCAACACTTTGTCGAACCACCTTTTTGCTGCAATTACAGCTGCAAGTCTTTTGGGGTATGTCTCTAGAAGCTTTGCACATCTAGAGACTGCAATTTTAATATCTCCTTTTTGAGAGTTGGCTGTACAGGGCTACTTATGTAGGCTATTCTCCAAGCCCACATAATGCAAGATTTTTCAGCATGGACGACATATGGTTCACATCAGCAGTAGATCAGCAATTTAAAAACTCAAACTGTATCAAAAGTATATGAATGCTATCCCCACTGTACAGAATCCACTGTTAGTGTTATACTACCTGACATGACACTTTTTTAAACTCAAATTGGAAGTGTGTGTGAGCAATGATTACCAGATATTTTTTGTAAGCAGCTTAAAAAGAAGTTTGAAAACCAAGTGAACAAGGTTGTTATACCCACAATACTTTGCAAATTACAGTTAATTTCATACTTTCTTTTCACTGTACACCACCACAATCAATTCAGTGTTTCATCTTTAATCCAAGGGGTTTCACAAAAACTTTGCATTAAGTATTTAGGAATTACAGACATTTTGAAACCCTGTTAACAATATGATTAAAATAACTGCTCTCATGTTGCAGTATAAATCTAATCAGTTGTCTCTGTTGTACAGATTCTCCAGGCAAGACCAAAATCTTCCTCCAGGCATCTTCCTGAGCATAAGAATGTGCCACAGTCTCTCCGCCTCACAGAGCCAAAAGTGTGAATACAAGAAAAATAGAAACAAATAAAACTCAACACTAATTCTGGCCACCTCCAATCATCTACAGAGTGTCTACAGCTTCCCAGTCTAAAGGTAAACCTACCTGTTTTTTCTGCTTTGACTGAATTGAAGATGCTGACTCAATGGTGTGTACGGAGATTCAATCAGGTGATCAGCATTTGGGTACGAGAGGACAGTCAGCACGTGGCTCTTCCCTGCTTGCTCCATTGTCTCCTTAATCTGGAAGAGGAAGTGTTATTATAAGTGTTTGTTTCGGACTTCTATAACTCACAATGCTTTTTCAGTTTCCTTGCAGCTATCAATTCATTTAAAGCTTTCTTTTGTCATTTTGCTTTATGACCAGACTTAGAAAGCCTGTTCTTCACTCAGGAAGTTAAAGTCAAGTAAATAAACTTACGTCCATTGCAGACTCATATGCGGGCCAGTTCTGATCATCCTCTCCTCCAACCAGCAGCAGAGGACACTGGATTTGTCCCACCTGATCAGAGACAAACAACAGGAACTTTTCAGAAACTTATCAGAGGCTTTTTTCATTTCTCTAATTTGTACTTACTCATCTCTTCTGTCCTTCTGCCTGTGACCCGGAAATCAATCTCAGTGTACCATGTTGAAGGATGTCTCGATTCAGAGAGGAGAGAGGAGAGGAGGCTTGCCAGAAGACCTATAATTAATGTCTCTTTCTTGCCTCCTGTCCTCGCATCTCTGGTGGGAGGAACTAAGATTCTAGCAGAGGAGGTGAGGAGAGGAATTAAGGATGTACAAACTGAGAAATGAGAAAGGCAGTGGATTTATTTTGTGGCCGCAGATTTAAATATTCATACAGTGCTTAACAAGCTTATTAGACCACCACCCAGTGTAAGGTTTATGCCACAGCTGCCCTAAATTAACAGTATTGGTATTTACTAAAATCATTTTTTATCTTTCTGTAATGGTTAATCCACCAGTATGTGCCAGCTATTTAATTGAAATGATATTTTTAATGCTAAAATATAATTATTTTTGTTATCCATGAATTTATTGTTTTACATAAAAGCTGAAAAAACACTAAAGCACATGATTATTTTTTGATTAAGATGCCAAATTACAGTTATTTTCTTGCATTCCTGAGAAGAAAAATCAATTTTAGTGGCTGAATGTTATGCTTGATTAATTTCTGACTTCTCAGAGAATGTTTCATAATATGATTTATTTATGAAAGTATCACTTTCACATTTTTCTGTAAACAATATCATGTTTACTCCATTTATACTTAATCCTTCTATTTTTTTGCATAAGAAAAATGCATAAGAGTAAATAATAGTAGGATTATGGGCTTTCATCTGACAAATGTATGTCTGCCATTCCAAGTAAGCCCAGTAAGACGCTTCGGATGTTGCCTCGGGTGTTGTTCATCTTCCTCTTGGCCATACTCCATTGATTCTCTATGGGGTTCAGGTCGGGTAAGTGGGCTGGCCAATCAAGCATAATAACCTGGTCAGTTTTGACACTGTGAGCAGGTTCTAAGTCCTGCTGGAAAATGAAATCAGCATCTCCATAAAGTTTGTCAGCAGATGGAAGCATGAGGTGCTTTAAAATCTCTTGGTAGACTTCTGCATTGATACTGGACCTGATGAAACACAGTGGGCAAGCCACCACCAACACCAGGAGATGACATGGTGCTCTACGTACTCATCACAGATTGCAGAAACTTCACACTGGACTTCAAACACGTTGGATTCTGTACCTCCCCTCTGTTTCTCCAGATTCTACGATCTTGATTTCCAAATTAAATGCTACATTTACTTTAATCTAAAAAGAGGACTTGGGACCACTGAGCAACAGATCAGTTCTTTTTCTCTTTAAACCCATTAAGACACTTCTAACGTTGTCTCTGGTTCAGGAGTGGCATGATATTAGGACTGCAACAGTTCTAGCCCCCTTTCTTGTAAACTGAAAACTCAAAATGCTAGGATAACTGAGAATTCAAAATCAAACAACAAGAATAGAATAGAAAACTCCCAATAATATCAATAACCCCAAACAAAACTGACAGACCATAAAAAATAAAAGAAAATACTCATATTTTTTTCTGAGCTATAGGCCATTATTATCAAAATTAAAATAGAAAAATGCTTGAAACATTGTAGTTTCTGTGTATGAGTCTAGCATATATGAAATTTTCACTTTCTTAAATAACTAATGGAAAAAACATTTTTTCATGATATTCAAATCTGTTAAGATCCACCTGCATTATTACTTCTGCCTCCTGAAAATCATCACACTGATGGCCAAAAAAGCTGAACTAAAAACTTAGATATTAGGTGTTGAAAATGAAATTCCATCTTTTAGTATTTTTTATCAGATTTTCCTCATTTGTCACATTATTATTGTTTTGTTTTGTCTGTATTAAGAGTCAATGTTCTGCCAATACTACATCTAAGATACCTCTAACAGCTCTGAATGAGTTTGGGCCTCCTACCTTATTAATTTACAGACCCAGAAATCTATAAATATATAAATAAGTGAACTGTTGAATCAATTTAAAAAATGATGTAGAAATGTATGAAATGTGGAAATAAACACATGCAGAAATTCAAAAAAGTCTAAATAAACGTTGCTGTAGGTAAATGTAAAAATGATTCCAGGACATTCACTTAATTCTATTATTTATCATTACCAAAACGTATTTAATTTTTATTTATTTTCGGTCTGTTTATTTATACTTTAGTCATTTTTTTGTCTTCCATAAGATGCTACTCCAGGTTTTAGACTTTTCAGCTCATTTCATCATAAAAGTAGTAGATTTAAAATTTGCATCAGCCATAGGTAATCCTTCATTTACAATTTGAGAATAAGTGACAATTTTGAGGGTGAAACTGGCTGTCTGCAGTCAGAAAAAAATCTACAACTGAAATACAGAGACCAGTTGTGATACAATACAAATTTATTAAGCACTGTATATATATTTCAGTACCCAATACTTACTGCTAGTTACAGTAGAAGGTGCTCTTTAAAGTAATGAAGAAACATATGATACTTTAAGTAGTTTTAAGTAATGAGTACCTTTGTTTGTTTTTTTTTCTTGTTTGTTGTTGTTGTTGTTTTGTTTGTTTTAAGGAAAGAACAAACAGTGTTCCTCTCCTTAAATTTGTAATTACACAGTATGCAGATGACCTCATGTTTTGAATGACCCGTCTCATTTTGCAGGTCTATCCAGCAGCATCACCTTATTTACACCAGGACCCTAATTCCTCAAGGGAATAGTACTTATTAAATTACATACTTGAATTATTCTCACAATGGCTGATATTGTCAGGGCAATCTTAGAAATAGAAGAGCTTCAAGGAACCCTTTGGGTGTTCCTCACTATTGTCACTCTGCAGGAACCTTGTCAATTTAAAAAGGAGGAACTCTGCCACAGTAGTTCCTCAGTTATTATTATCATTATTAATAGTAGTAGTAGTACTGAGATTACACAAATTTTTTCTCATATTTGTTATTATAATTAACCACAGATAGTGAGGGATGATATATACAATTTGTTAATAATGCAACAAAGGATCCACAAGTAACTGAATATGGCATACAATAAAGAAATATTCATAAAACATGGAGCAATAATATTAGCAGTAGTAGTAGTTGCAATAGTTCATGAATACTGTATTACATGAGATGATGACACAGGACAACAAAATAAAGTCTTTTGTGATCATCAGAAATTACAACACACTTTTCTTGATCCATTTTTCACACTGATTTCAGATCTGTTTTCAGTTTGTTCCAGTCACATCAACTTTTTGAGTTATGAGCAATGTTAATTTATAGTGTACAAGCATGTGGTAAGCATGCAAGCACACTGTAACGTAAGCACCAATCAAGTAAATGCTTCAATGTCATCAGTGCGAGGTCAAATAGGCACACATCGTGGCACAGATATACTGAATGGTGTCATTCAGCTACAGCTGTTTCTTCAAAAACACTTAGAGGAGGATTTTCTTGGGCTAATTTTACCAAATATCATGCAATATAGATATTACTTTCATCACAAAAAATAGACATGCTAGAGAAAAACTAAACACAGATTTGAAATCAGCATGAGAAACATTACAGAACCCACATAAATTTATCTGATGAAAATGACCTGTTGACCTGTGTAATTAATCTTTTTATAATGGGTTCTCTTAAAATGCTTAAATCTGATTTAATTTAAGTAAACTAAAAACAACAAAACAGAAGAATAGGGTCAGTGACAGTGGGCGAGTTCTTTCCTTGAGGAGCAAATGAGGATGTGTGTGCAGTCCAGATGCACAGCACAGCCTTCAAAAACTTCAAAAAATGTAAAAATAAGCAACATGTTTATATAAATTAAAGATTGCAGCCAGAAATTGTACCAGTAAATGCTTCTGTAACTGGTAGGTATAAACATTACCACTGTGTGACTCCTCTGCACATACATGTATGCTTGCTTGGTCTCTTTATATATGGAGAGCAAGTGTTGTGCAGTTGCTTGCCGCTGTACTTTCCCATGGCTTTCTTTGCTCCTTAGCCCAGTCTGGTCTAGTGATCGATGTGAAACTCAAGAAGATATTACAGGATAAAGTGACATCAGTTAGTGACCACACAACTGGAATTTTCCTCAAGATAAGCAGATATCAAGCAATTAAAGTTAAAGTCAGCATTAGCTAAATAAACTTAACTGTGGTTAACACTGAATTGTTAGTATACAGTATAACTAGTATACTTATTTTAACCTGTTTTTAAGCTGCAGAGTTATTTTAAGCAGTGGAAAAGCAGTATAAATGTGTAAGGTGTGCTGCACAGTTTTGGCCAGAGCCTGTTATGTTCAGTACAATGAGGAGGGATCCTGTTAAATTTCTTGGTATATTTTTGTATTTTATGTTTTTTGTTCGCATGTCCCTGGTGTGCTGCTTCTTGCTCTCAGTATTAAAGAACAACTGATAAGAGTCTTTGGTCAGAGGTGGGCTTACTCAAACAGGCATCTTGCAAGCCCAATCAGAACTTCAGGAAAATAATTCTTGTTTTTTTCATCCAGTGAAAAAAACTGCACAGAAAAATGCAAATGCTGTTTCTAACATCTGACAGCCTACAGCCCACCTAACAGTCTCCCACTGAACACCCTCTTCACTTGATCAGTTTTACAAACACCCAGAAGGTCAGAAGAAACGGAACACTGTGTCTCTCATGACATGCCATGAAGCTCCACAGTTTTGTGCTGATGAACTTTGGATTGTTTGTGCCTCAGCACCCAGGACCCTGCTGTCTACCACTTTGTAGCTGAGTTGCTGTGGTTCCTAAATGCTTCCACTTTGTAATAATACCACTTAGAGTTGATTGTGGAATATCTAGGAGGGAAGAAACTTCACAAACTGACTTGTTGCAATGGTGGCATAACAACACATTTGAATTCAGTGAGCTCTTTAGAGCCACCATGGCTTGGTGCTTATTTTATACACCTCCGGCAATTTGATTGAATGAAACACCTGAATTCAATAATTGAGAGGTGTAGCCCAGTACTTTTGTCCATAGAGTTTTAACAACTGAATAAATGTAAAGGGAAGAGGAACCACTAATTATCAGTGCATATTGTAAAAGCCAGTGTCTGTGAATGAATGGGAGTGTATTAGTGCAGATGATATGGGTTACTTGTGAGAAGGCACCATTACAGCTGAACAATATATATAGATAGGTTTTGGACAAACGTGTGCTGCCATCCAGAGCATGGCAAGGCCCTGCTTACTTCAGCAACATGATGCCACAAAATCACTCTGTAAGAAAGGTGACTTGGTGCTAAACTGACCTGCCTGCTTTCCAGACCTACACTATATTGTCAAAAGTATTCCCTCACCCATCCAAATCATTGAATTCAGCTGTTCCAATCACTTCCATGGCCACAGGTATAAAATCAAGCACCTAGGCATGCAGACTGCTTCTACAAACATTTGTGAAAGAATGGGTCGCTCTCAGGAGGTCAGTGAATTCCAGCGTGGTACCGTGATAGGATGCCACCTGTGCAATAAGTCCAGTTGTGAAATTTCCTCACTCCTAAATATTCCACAGTCAGCTGTTAGTGGTATTGTCTTGATGCATGCTCAATCATCCAGGTAAGGAAATCCCAGAAGGTTGATTCTGTTCATCTGGATGTAGCGTTTTCTGTGGGAGAAACGTTTCGTCACTCTGGCAATCCAATGGACGAGCCTGGGTTTGGCGGTTGCCAGGAGAACGGTACTTGTCTGACTGCATTGTGCCAAGTGTAAAGTTTGGTGGAGTGGGGATTATAGTGTGGGGTTGTTTTTCAGGAGTTGGGCTCGGCCCCTTAGTTCCAGTGAAAGGAACTCTTAATGCTTCAGCATACCAAGACATTTTGGACAATTTCATGC
>VUQI01001570.1:0-11866 GCA_015106735.1 Paratilapia polleni | reverse complement strand
TGTGTTTTCAGGTTAGTGCACTGTGAAACCACACAAAAACCTACCGCTGTAAGCTAAGCTTTTCCACCACCATTATAATGAGTCCTTGTGGACATGGGTGTTATTTTAGTCTAGTTTGCCGCCAACTTAAGGAAAAAGGCGGGAGTTATGGACGACATTTTCTTTAAGCGTTGTAAGGTGCCGATATTGTGATTGTGTGTGTGTTTCAATGCTGGGGCCCTGAATACTTGACATACTTGTTGCAAGTTGTTATTTTTGCTAAAGCAAATGTGAAAAGGGTTAATGTTAGAAATGCACTGGGTTAAGGTTTAAAATGTGATTCACTTTTGTTAGTTTTATAGTTTACTTTGTATTTTAAACTTATGGACCTTCCCTTAGCGACATATTGAATATTCTCAGGTGAGAACAGTCATAGTTAACTGGAAATAGCTCCACTTTGAAAGACTGATTTATGTCATCAAGTGAGATGAATCATTTCTAACTGGTTGAATTGTACTGTGTGACTGTAGTCATAGTCCTTAGGAGGTTCGATGTTCCTGAATGTAAAACACTGCTGATTTGGCTTATACAGTTCGAAATTGAGTGTATGTAATATCTGTCATGGACATACAGCAAGTGAAGCAAACAATGGACTTTGAAACAAAGACAAGGGAATGTTTGTACATACATTTCAAGTTATGGGTCTTTGTAATAAAAGAGAAAGTTTGGGAATAGAAGCGAGTGGTTCATGTCTTCTGCTGTCGGACTCTTTTACCTGTGTTTTCAGGACATTGAACCAGTATCATTTGTTACTGTGGTACCCGGGCTTGGGACCCGTAACATAAGCACTTCCTAACATTCTCACACACACACACACACACACATACACACCACCAACCTTGCATCTAGTACATGACCCGCTCTACCTCCTGAGCTATAGCAGCCTCGGCTGTATAGATCCAATATCAGATTTTAAAAACTCTAAAATGAATAAGGACATTACAAGTAAGATTTAAATTTCCAATTTATCAAATGTCACTTGCTGAATAGTTCTTACCTTTGAAAATAATCACTAATCTTCCTCTCCTGTCCTGTTTTTCTTAGATATTTCTCTATCTCTGAGAGGTCACACATTAAGATTTTTTTTCTCTCCTTGGTAAATACAGCAACTGTACATTTAGCTACGAAGACACAATGTGTGACAAACTGCTCAGAAACAGTTTGTGTTTGCTGATATTTGTTGAAAAGTTACATCTAAAATTACCTACCACATTACTCTGTTTATGCTCACTCCTGTTCTAGCACTAGCTTGATGCTGAAGTACTGCAAATGCAACTTTGACATCTGCATCATGAACATATCACAGGGATGAAATATGTTGAAGGTTTAAGCATGACCATGGGTTGTCATTTTCTTATTACGGAGCAAGTATACCCATGCCATCAGATGGAAGCAAAGCCAGGCTGCAGTACAGGAAAAATGATCTCACTCGACAAATATTGTGTATTAATCTGCCTATCAGGTTTAATTACTCATTTACTGAAGGTGCCAGAATGTTGTTCAGGATTGTTCCACCCCACTTTAACCCCTGGGTACCCTGCAGGTGGCCAAGTACATTGGGATCTGTTGAGTTTGGATGCTGGGTCAGTGTTTTATTTGTGCTGAAAGGTTCATTCATCTCTTCCTTTGTTCTGTAATATTTTAGTGGTAAACTGGGGCCATTTATTTATTAACGCAAATGGAATTAGTGAACAAAATATGTAAAAGAGCAGTATGTTTCATATGTTTATCTAGATGACAGCTTTGAATTTTATTGGTAATGTCTTAAACAGCTTTGTGAGGTAATCACCAGCTTGTAGTAAACAGGTGGGCCTTGTTGAAAGTTCACTGGTGTGTTGTGTTCATGACCATCAGTTTTTTTTTTTGTGTTGAAGTAGTGTTTTTGTGCAGCAAATAGCCCCTTTCAAGTCCTGCAGTAATTCACATGTTAAGAGCAGTTCGACTAAGTAAAGACAGTGAACTTTTTTGCTGTTGTGATTTCTCAATTCAGTTCAATTCAATTCAATTTTATTTATATAGCGCCAAATCAGAACATTTAACAGTCGCCTCAAGGTGCTTTATATTTTAGGGTAAAGATCCTACAATATTTGAGAGAAAACCCCAACAATCAGACGACTCACTATGAGCAAGCACTTGGTGACAGTGGGAGGGAAAAACTCCCTTTTAACAGGAAGAAACCTCTGCCAGAACCAGGCTCAGGGAGGGGCAGCCATCTGCCACGACTGGGTGGGGGTGAGGGGAAGCAGAAGGGAGCAGAGGGAGACAGGACAAAAGACACACTATGGGCCACTCTCCTGGATAGAGTAGCATGGCTGCAGGTAAGAAGCACTGCTGCGTTACATCCTGCTTTGTATCATTTCTGTAACTGTGTATCCTGTGGATGCTTCCCATTCTTATAATGATAATTGGTCACGCAAATGGTTAAAAACAGCTCAGTTCTCCCAGAGTTCCAGTAGCACACACAGCATCAGCTTCTGGGAGAGAAGCACTAGAAGCAAGTCAGTGTGCCTCCAGAGCAGTTCCGCCTTCCAGTCCTTGTTTGTCCAATGCAAACTGCCACCAACCATTAAAAGCTAGTGTAGATTGCAGCATGGAGACAGATAGACAGGAACATCCAGTAAAAAAAATCCCACCCCCACCACCCACACACACACCCACACACACACCCACACACCCACACACACACACACACACACACATAGAAATTAGTTTATTCCCAGTGTGGCCGTAGCTCTGTGAACTTCGTCTAATGTGTCAAATGTGTCAAATGTTGAGTACAATGCTGAAGAAGGCTTTTGTGAAGGTGGAGGAGTCAGCAGCCAACTCGTCATCTCTGGAGACGTTGGCTGGCCGAGTGTAAGGACTGTCACATTCAGCTCTTTTGTGTGTCCGTCTTGTCTCACGGGTCCATTGTGGAGACTGGACAGACTGATCCCACCTCGGGAATCCAGCCGTCCTCCCTGCCTTGTATGCATGTCAGCTACCCCCTTCTCCCTGGGAGGGATTTCATTGTCCTGCTCCCCCTCCCCTTTTCAAATCAGACGCCTTGAATGCTACACTGATCAAGGAAAAATAATCAACTGCCCTTTTGTTTTACCAGGCGCTTCAAAAGGACAAAATAAATTTATGGTAATGAAGCCTTATCATGTGTGCTTCAGACACTGGCTGTCATGTGATTTGCCTTCCAGTGGTGTGGTGCCGTCCAGCCAAGGCTTCCTGCCGCGAGCTGAGGCCTGCAGCCAGCTGACAGAGCTCCAGCACATTCTAATGCTGCTCCTGCTCCTGCTCCTTCCACCACTTTCACCCCTAAACAGCCCCTATTTACAGTATAGGCTTGTTCTCAAAACCGAGAACAAGCCACCAATGAACAACATAGTCATACAGTTCAGTGTGAAGGGTTATAACACAGCATGTTTGCAGTTTTCAAGTGCTTTGCTCATTGTTTGCTCTCAAACAGATTCAGTCAAGTCATGGCTGTAACCAGCTATGTGGTCACCGAGGTCTGGACCTCAGTCATTTTTTTTTCCAAAACAACAGTAAAAATTGGCACGAATCAATGTGTGATGCTCTAGATGACTTTTAGTTGCTTCTTCTGTCACAAATCACCACTGACATTCGTCTCCATCCACTTTGAATGTAGTATTTAAACTTGTCCACCTTCACTACCTCTGCTCCTTGCAGCTTCACTGTTACACCTGTCTCCCTCTCATTCACACACATGTATTCTATCTTGCTTCGACTGACTTTCATTCCTCTTTTCCCCAGAGCATACCTCCACCTCTCCAGGCTCTCTTCCACCTGCTCCCTACTCTCACTCCAGATCACAGTGTTGTCTGCAAATATCATAGTCCACAGGGACTCCTGCCTGACCTCATCTATCAACCTGTCCACCATCACTGCAAACAAGAAGGGGCTCAGAGCCGATCCCTGATGTAATCCCACCCCCACCTTGAACCCATGGCACCCCAAATCATCACAGACTGTGGAAACGTCACACTGGACTTCAAACACCTTGCATTCTGTGCCTCCACTCTCCACTCTTCCTCCAGACTCCAGGGCTTTGATTTTCAAATGAAATGTAAAATTTACTTTCATCTGAAAACTTTGAACCACTGAGCAACAGTCCAGTTCATTTTCTCCTTAGCCCAGGTAAGATGCTTCTGATGTTGTCTGTGGTTCTTAATATTTGATATTAAGAATGCAACAGTTAGAGCCCCTTTCCCGAAGACGTCTGTGTGTGGTGGCTCTTGATGCACTGACACCAGACTCAGTCCACTCCTCGTGAAGCTCTCCCACATTCTTTAATCAGCTTTTCTTTACCATCCTCTGCGGTCATCCCTGGTGGTTGTGCACCTTTTCCCATCACACTTTTCCCTTCCCACCTTTCCATTAATAAGCTTTCAGACAGCACTCTGTGAACAGCCAGCTTTTTCAGCAATGACCTTCTGTGGCTTACCCTCCTCATGGAGGGTGTCAAAGATTGTCATCTGGACAACTGCCAAGTTAGCAGTCTTCACCACAATTGTGGTGTGTGCACTGAACTAGACTGAGAGATACAAAGTATTTATACTGTTTGAATAGTAATTTACTCAAACTTGAAATGCAATATTCTAATAATCTGACATATTGGATTTCTTATTTTCATGAGCTCTAAGCCATAATTATCAAAACTAAAACAAAAAAAGGCTTGGAATATTTCCTGTTACGTGTAATGAAAATAGAATATATAAATGTTCACCTTTTTTTAATGGAATTATGAAAAAAATGAACTTTTTTAGATATTCTATTTTTTTGAGATGTACTAGTAGATGATGTTGATGATGAATCTTTACCACAAAGAGCTTAGTATTTGGTGCCTATTTGAGCTTTTCTAATTTTAAATATACTAAAAAGGTTTTAGGCACTTCAGGCATTTAATTCTCAAAGTATCATGAGCTAAAAGAGGAACAAGGAGTCTTGTAACAGATGGCCTGATCCCCACAGAGCCCTGACCTTAACATCCTAGAGTCAGTCTGCATTACATTAAGAGACAATAATGTGGACTGAATCGACTGAAGAACTGCAGCAATTTCTCTGAGATGCTTGAAAACCTGTAGTGTAGAAGGGAGAACTGCAGCCAGATACCAATCTGTGAAGCTTTTTTTCTTCTTACTGTTTATTACTTGTTGACTGATATACAAATAATTCCTGGCATTTTTTTTAAAGCATGCTCACTTTAATTTTACCAGCTAAAACTGTAGATAAATGACAGTGGCAGCATATTTCAGTGTTAAGTGTTGCCAGCAGGTATTCCTTTAGGGCTGCTGCCTCCAGGGCCAGCTTCAACAAGCTCTGACTCTTACCATAAACTGTGAGTCGATTAAGTCTGAGATACACAACTCTGAGTTTCCAGTTCCAGAAAGGCTGATCAGAGTTAGTTCATGATCACCCTGAGTTAAGTAGTTGTGTAATGAAAGAAAGCTATCATCAGTGGAGCTCTGATACCACAATCAACCACAGCAACAAGTAAATAAAGAGCATCACCTCCATTTTTATTCATTGTGAATATAAAAGCATTTCAATGTGGGCCATGATGTTTATCTTAAAAACAGGAGGGCAGCCATTTTATTCAGTGTCGCCCACTCAGTCATCAATTAGTCAACTTGAATTTTCCTTAACAGATCAAGCTGGAATCCTAATAAAAATTTACATTTGATTTTTAAATGACAGAAACTGCAGATAAGACAGTTTAATTATGGACTTGTGATATTAGTCAGACCCAGTAAGATTGTTTTTTGGTCATTTGTAGTGGAAAAGATGTCTAGGTTAAACTTCTATCTATTACTATCTCTAAGAAATCTATTTTAAAATGTTGCTCGACAGCATTTAATTGAAAGTGTCAGTATATTTTAACATGAAATGCAATCAGACCACATTGAACATATATCTTCAGCATGGAATCAGAAATTCACTGTAAATTTCATTTAGTCCAAATTCAGTCTCATTTAAGACAGATCTTCACCCAAAAGTCTTCACATCATCTCCAACACAATGCCAGTGGTGTGAGGCAGTTTTCCATTAGTGCGACACATTACAGCATGACAAATGATTATTCACTGTTCAGTGTTTTATGTGTCTCAAATTTCATAGTTTTATTTGAACAGTGTAACAGTATGCTAAATGTTTCAGTGCAGGGGAACTGGCGGAAAACCTGATAGCTGCCTTACTGACAACAAAGTCAGAGTTAGAAACATGTAGCCTATAGATTTTATTCAGTCAATAATAAATAATAAAGAAATCTGCAATGTCCAGTGATTGCTGACTCTGCTGTTACATTGATACAGATTGATTCTAAAAGTGGTCATGTTAAATAGAAGAAACAATGAGAAAATATAAATAAGATTTAGAATGTTTGTAAAGACATAAACCTCTGCAGATTAATGCACTCTGCTATGTGCTTTGAGATTGACTGGATGAATGAGGAAATGAAACAGTGTGAGTCAGCTGGTTCAGGTGCAGCAGGAGGGGAGGAGTCAGAGATCACAGAGTTCACAGAGTCTTTTACCCTGGTAACTGACTCAGAATTTAAGTTAACCCTTCCTGTGAAACAGAAAACCCATAGTTCCCCTCATCTCAGGGTTAACAAGTTTTCACTAAAACCGCTTTCTGGAATGGGGCCTGGCATTGAAGGCAGGACAGTCTGTATGTAATGTGTCCATGTGTCACTTGCTGCATGCTGCATTTTAAGCTTTTTGCTTTGAGTGTCATTGTTGCCCATAAATGATTCAAAAGACACACTGTTACGCTTTGTTTTTTTATTCTGTGTTCATTACCATGAAAAACACACGCACATTCACTCACTCAAACACCATTCTGCTGCCACAAATGCTCAGAGCGCAGCAGCACCAAATATGGATTAATCTGCCGCTGAAAATATACATTTGTTAGTTGATTTTAAGATTGTGATGACCCTCTCCTCCCTGCCTTGCTGTCTGTTGATTTCTTGGACTATACAACATTGTGTTCACCCAACAAATGCTTTGCTTGTTTTACTCATGCACTTACACCACTGTCGGTACTGACTACACCTCCCAGTTTTAGTTTGAGTTTTTCTGTCTGTTTAATTTAAATAAACAATTCTTAATTGGCATTAGTGTGTGTGTCTCCCTTGTTGTCACGTCTGTGCAGCCCGCTTTGTGATAAATGGGGACTTCCATATTTTATTTGTTTGTGGCTGTTTTGTATTTTTGGTGGTGTAGAGTTTTGTTTGCCAGGGCTGAAACATACAGTGTGGTTGGTGTTCAGCACATAGTGTTCAGGAGATGCATTTTGAGTTGAAATGTTTGATTTTTGTTTATTTGAATTGTTTGTTTTAGTCTGGTGTGTTGGGTTGTATGGTGTAAGCTATCAGCAGTCCCCTAGTGTGGTAAGTTTAGGTCTTTGTGGAATTTCCCTTTCTAGGCATAGCAATGTGTCCCATTTTGGGCTTGTTGGTTTGTTTTTGTTAGTTTGTTTTGTCTTGGGGACACTTCCAGAGCTGTCAGGTTAGTAACCAGCTTGGGGGAGTCTAACTGGGTTCCTGGGTTAAATTTTTAAATAGGCCTAGTCTGCTTGAAGACTAGGCCTATTGAAGACTATAGACTCAATGAGGTAACCAAGTTTGGGATAGGCAGAGACATTACTTTTGGGAACATGTTTCTCTTTGATGCACTCGTTGATCTGGGGCAATGCTGATTGTTGGCTATATTGCTTCTCTCTCCTGCAGCTTAAAATGAATTATGGTAGGAATAGAGGATTTTGTTGCTACGCCATGTGAAAGTTGGAGGCTGACAAAAAAGTGGCAATTGAGCGGCTGTGACAGAAGACAGAAAGATAGAATTGCAGAATACTCGTTTGGGTTTAGTCAGAGATGGTAAGCTTTCTGGGGGTGTTTTGCTGGAGGAAAGAGTTTCATCTTCATCATCAAGGTCCCCTGATGTTGTGAGTAATTTGCATCTTTTGTTTAATGATAAGAATTCAGACATATTTTCCCCCTGTATGAACATGCTCCAGAAAGCAAGGAACTGGTGAGACTCTGAGTAGACTGGCACACTGTGGAGTGTGTTGTCAGGGAAAGCACAGGAGGCATATGCATCTTTAAGTAGTGACAGCCTAACCCATAGGTCTGTTAAAAGGACTGTACTGAAGGCATATGAGTTGGTCATTGAAGCACATCACCAACGTTTGAGGTCATGGGAAAAACAGGCTAACCAGTTTTATTTAGAATTTGTGAGAGAGCAGACTAATCCTTTTAACTGCTGGTTAATGACTTTGAGAGCTTGTGCAGTTTGGTTATCTTGGAGCAGTTCAAAAACTCTCTGCCTGGGCAGGTGGCCATATACCTTACAGAACGTAAGGTTAAAACGGTCACAAAAGTGGCAGGTTTGGCTGATGAATATATATGAATATACTGTATATAAGAGCCAGTCAGGTAACCCTCTGTGGGAGCCTGTGGTTTGTAAAGATGGTAATGGTAAGTTGCCTGATCATTCCCCAACTTGCTTCACTGGCTGCTAACATTCCTGTCTCTTTAGATGTGGTACCAAAACAAGGTGAGCATGCAGAATGTGACATGACTGACCAGCCTGGTAAGTCTTGTTGGCTTTGTAATTGAAGGGGTTGTCACACTAGGAGGTAATGACACAAAGGTCTCAGTTAGGATTTTGAGAGACATCAGTGCTGTCAACTCCTATGTGGTAGAGTCCATTCTACCATTTTCTAGCAAAACTTATATTAGGGTTAAAGTCCTTATGTGAGGAATGGGGATGAGTATATTTCTACTTCCAGTGCATATGTTAAATCTAAACTGTGAGTTTGATGCGGGGTGAATCAACGATGGGGGTCAGGTCGGCATTGCCAGTCAAAGGCATTGATGTAGTTCTAGGCAACAATTCAGCTGGCAGTTGTGTTTGGGCAAATGTGTCACCAGCTCCAGTAGTCAGTGATTCCCCATCCAGCTCAGAGCAATCTGAAAATGCTGTGAGCTGTCCCTACATTTGCCCAGAATGTGATGTTACATGGACAATGGTAAAGTTGACTGGAGTTGAACCTGTTTTGCCATGTTTAGTTGACTTGCCTTTTGTGTCCCACAGTGTGTTGAGGGGCGAACAGAGAGCTGACTCATTTCTGTAATAGCTGTTCAAGTCTGGTCTATTGGTTAAGCAGGTGAGAAGTATTGGTAGTGACTATTTTCTGCCTGATGGTATTTTAGTGAGTGGGATTCTGTTGTGGATACAGTTTTTCAAGTGGTAATTCCATCCAGGTATCACAGTCACGTGTTAAAGCTTGCTCATGATGAGTCAGGACACTTTGGTGTCCATAAAACATATGACAGAAAATTGTGTCACATTTTCTGTCCAAGTTTGAAAAAGGATGTCTTCCTGGATGAAGGCTGTCTTTCTGCACATTAAAAACTGTTGTACTTGTCAGCTGACCGATAAGCTGAATCAGCTCATTAAATCTGCTCCATTGAAGCCAGTTCCAGCTATTAGTCAGCCTAGTGAACAAATATCCAGCCAATATCTACTGACTGTCATGTGTCAAAGCACCAGGTACCCAGCAGTTTATCAATTGTGTACAATTAAAGCAAGGGCTGTGGTTAAGGACACAGTTTACCTTTATACTGTGTTTGGTATCACCAGAGTCATCCAGAGCGACCAGCGATCCAGTCTTTCCACCTTCTGGTCCAAGTTTTAAAACTGTCCTAGCTCCTGATCCACTGGCGAGTTCACTTATCTGGGCAAAATTTTCGGATGCTTATTCAGTCATCCAACTTGCTAAAACCCTATTATGATCACTTTTCTGGTGCACCCAGTGTTGTCTCAATACAGTTGTCTGTATTGATGACACTGTTCTTGAGCCAGATGAGGGGTTTCTGTCTGGTCAGATGAAATATTTAGAAATTCTTAAAAACTTAAAATGTCTGCTTGGCCATTTTCCAGAAAGTCAGGCTCTGGATTTTGAGGACCTTGTTTTGAAGTATCCAGGTTTGTTTAGTGATGTGCCATCTTGCACTGACTGGGTGGAGCATGACATTAACGTAGGTGATGCACAACCTATTCACCAGCTGAGGTGCTAGATGGAATAAATGAACAAGCATGATATTGCTGTGCCTTCCTCATCCAGTTCGCCTTTTCCATGTTCTCCATGCCCAAAGAGTGACAAGACACCCAGGTTCTGTTCTGACTTTCAAAAGGTCAATGGGGTCACAAAGACTCTTTTTAGACTCTTTTTATTGCCTTGCATGGAGGATTGTGTAGTAATGTACTGTACATATACTCATTCACATTACTGACTCAGTGGGTAGTAAAAGATTCACAGCTTTCTGCTCTGAAGTCTTTCATCCTGTGACAGAAAAGAAATTAACAACATAATGGAATTTTAGGATTGTGTTTTTATTAACCTTTCCTTTACCAAATACTACATTAATGACATTGGACAATGTGTTAAGAACTGAATCCACTGCTTCTCTGGTGCAGTGTGCTGTGTGTAAGAGCCAGCACAGGTTGCAGCCCAGAGTCACTGTTTGGAGGGGTGTACTTGAGGAGAGTGGGGTGATGACCCTGAGAAAGGTCTCATTTAAATGAAGCTGCTGCACAATGTGGGATTACATGGTGGAGTTTGTAGGACATACTCTGCTCATACAGAGCCAAACCAGCCGGGACGATAAAGATGAAAAAACATTGGAAAATTACGGCTTGCCTTGCTGCTATCACCCCTCAGCAGAGCTGGAGGTGAAAGATAGAAGTGTACTAAAAATGCTGGGCAAAGAAGAATGGCCCTTCACAATATTATACAGAGGCAGCATGCTGTGCATCAGTATCTGTCCTCGCACTGTGCTCTGCTTAAATGGATGTTTTTCCTCAATGTCAGCTTGGTGAGTTTTCCTTTTGAGACACCATGGAAACAAAAATCAGCTTCAGCTTAGTTACTTCCAATGTTATTAAAGACATCATGTGTACTGAGATGGACACTTCCTCTTTTCCCCAGTGGCCTTGAAGGAACTGGAAAAACATTTTTTGTTTTTCAGATTTTTAATTTATAAGTACCACATAAATCAGACAGTACATTTCTGTTGTGACACCAGCTGCATCCACACTGCTTCCTCCAACATATAGACAGACTCAAATGATGACATGCAATGTGTAAGTGTTGTGATGATAAACACACAGAAAATGATCACAGAGTTTGCAGTGAGATAAACATTTCCAGCCTGTTTTATTCTTCTTTCTTCTGTTCTCCACCAGCATCTGAACAGTGAAGCATTTAGCTACTAAAGTCAGATACAGCATTCTTGTTGCTGATGGGTAGAGTTGGTGGAGACCAAAACAGAGCTCAAAACAGGAGTGAATACTGGACTGACATTCATCAGATGGAAATAAATGCAACTTGTTCTCTAATGGTCCTGAGTTTTACTTATATTACTTAATCAGGCCCCATCATATCTTATCAAGACCTCATAGTACCATACTATCCCAATAGAGCACTTCGCTCTCAGACTGCAGGCTTACTTGTATTTCCTAGGGTATTTAAAAGTAGAATGGGAGGCAGAGCCTTCAGCTTTCAGGCCCCTCTCCTGTGGAACCAGCTCCCAGTATGCATTCGGGAGACAGACACCCTCTCTACTTTTAAGATCAGGCTTAAAACTTTCCTTTTTGATAGAGCTTATAGTTAGGGCTGGATCAGGTGACCCTGAACCATCCCTTAGTTATGCTGCAATAGGCCTAGGCTGCTGGGGGCTTCCCATGATGCACTGAGCACTTCCTCTTCCTCACTTCCTTTCACTCTCCATGTGTTTATACACCACTTG